>PVJI01005314.1:0-97747 GCA_004026765.1 Micronycteris hirsuta | reverse complement strand
GAAGCAGTCAGGACCAAGGGCCCCCAGAATGCCAAGATTCTTTGTACCCATAAAGTCCATGTCCCTCACTCCTGAGCACATGACAGTGACCAGGGGACTACCAGAATGTGCTTAATGACTTCAGGCAACTGAGGGCTTGTGTGGGGGAGCAGTCAGCATTTCCCAAAGTCCCTGGGTACTGACGTGACTCTGGGACACAGGAAAGAGGGGCAGAAGGGAATGCAAGTGGCTCCACCCCAGTATTACTCTTTATCCCATCCCATGAATAAGATGCAGACGTATTTTAAAATTATAAAAAATAGCATTGCCAAGTATGAGACCATTATGGTCTCAGGTGGAATATTTCAACTAGATATCTATCACTTTACTATGTAGAAAACTTTTTTGCACAAACTTTTAATTGCTTAATTTAAAAATCTTGGAAAACAGTGATAATATTTGGATAAAAGATAGCATACAGAAGGCAAAAAAATGACTCTCATCAATTTTCTGGTTATCATAGGATAAAAAAATAAGATGCTTGAGAAAGCAGAGTTTGTATCTACAAAGACATATCACATCTATTAAATCAGTGGTTTTAATCTTTATTACTTGCACAGGGACCCTTTCTTCTAATTATGTGGAATAAAGAAAAATAACATGCAAATCAAAGGAAGCGACTCTGGTTCAACTGAAGTAGAAAATCGTGAATAAAGTCCTACTTTTCTTCTCCTTCTTTCAGTGATTATATCACTCTTCACTTATTGCTGCAGTTAGAACAGGAAGAGCACTAGTGTGAAAGTCAGGACAGGTGCAAACACCTGGATTCTCATTTCAAATATGTTAGCATATACCTTCGGAAAAGTGATGTAAGATAGAGCTTTCTTTCCCAAAATCAAGAAACCAGGCCCTTAGACTAATTTAAAATTTGTCATTTGATTAAAGTTAAAACCTCAGATATTACAGTTTCTGTCTCTGGCGATATAAAGGACCAAGTATCAGGCCAACCTTTTGAAAACTAAAAATTTGTAATATAACAATTTTTAAAAATCTTCCTGAGCTGGTGTGAAAGTAAGATGTTCTGAAACCAGTAACTACATGAAAAGGGAAAGTGCAAGGCAAAAAGCAGAGCTCTGAAACCCACTTTAGCCTGGGAGCATTTAAACACCCACTCACACTTGGGCTTCAGATTTCAGGACCTTGCTGTCTTCTTCCTCATTCCCTTCCCTTCGCTCCTTGCGGAGCATGGCCAAGGATGAAAAAGGTAGGGAATCAAGCAAGTGGTGGTGTGTTTAGGGTTCAAAGACGTTTCAGAGACTAATGGGCTGAGACTGCGGTGAGGCTCAGATCATGGTCCTGGGGCTGGGGTTGGTTAAGCAGTCACCCAAGGAGGCAGCAACAGTATCCTAGTCTGAGAAGACAGCAGAAAGGCCAAGGCCAAGGAGGCAGCCAGCATGTTTGGCATATTGGTTACAGACAAGAAGACTAGACAAATAAGGGACTACTTTGAGGGCAATGGAAATCAGGTTTCTCACTATTAGAAGTACAGGATATGGAGAAACTAGGCTAGAATGAACACAAGGGTACTATTGGATTGGAATTGGAAATAGTATATAAACTCACAGGATAGATAGAGGTTAGATAGATAGGTAGACAGAGATAGAAATAGACACAGAAACATAAATCTGTGTGTGACTCACAAATCCAGGGTGTGAAAAAAGTAGGTTTATAGTTGTTCATGTGGAAAATAATATAATCATTAATAAATAATAATAAAAGAATAAACTCTGTGTACTCACAACTGTAAACCTACTTTTGTCCCACCCTATATTTTTCCTATTTAAGATATAAATGTATAATTTCCATATATTTCTTACCTTGTTTACTAAGAGGGCCTAAAATCAAGGAGACATATATAGCAATGAGAATTGAGCACCCAATTTTTGTTTTTATATACAATGTCCACAAAAAAACAGAATCCTTGTAGAAATGGCTAATTCCAGTACTGGGGCATGCAGAGCACAAGATGGACCTAGATCTTATGTCAAAAATGAAGGAACTCACAAAGAGTGATGGGGGCATATAAAAATGACAGGAGGCAGCTGGAGTAGGCTTAATGGATGAAATTTAGGCCAATTTCATCATGAAAATAAAAAATAATAAATCAATTGCAATGGTTTAAATGAATAAAGTAATAAATAAATAATTTGGGAAGAAGAAAAAGCACTGCATTGCAATGGAATGACAACTTGTGAATGTAGAAGGAATAATGGAAATAGATGAGCACTATTTGGCAGACATCACAGTGCCAGTAGATTCAGGTAAGTCATAAATACATATTAAAAGGCAGGGGAAAATTAAAAATTAAAATGTGGTCCAAATAAAACCACAGCATAAGATGGTAGATATAAATATAAAAATATTAGTGATCACATTCATGTAAAGACTAAATAACCCATTTAAAAAACAAAGAGTATCCAACCAAATTTAAAATAAATGCCGCTCTTCAAAATAGATTAAAGATCTAAAGATAAGACCTAAAATACAACTCTTAGAAAAAAACATAGGGGAAAATTTTCAGGAAATTGAATTTGGCAATGATTTCTTAGACGTCACACCAAAATCACAAATAACAAAACAAGACATATTGGACTATATCAAACTTGAAAACTTCTGTGCAGCAAAGCAATCAACAGAGAGGAAAGACCATCTGCACAATGAGAGAAAATATTTGCAAACCATGTATGTTAATATCCAGAATATATAAAGAACTACAACTCAACAAGAAAAAAATAACCCAATTAAAATATGGGCAACTGACTTGCTTTTGAAGTGCTACCCTGGTGCTGGAGCTCAGAGCAAGTAAGTTCATTTGTGGGTTCTTTCACAAGAACTGCTTGGGACTCCAGGAATTTCCTCCACTGACTCAATCCCCACTGGTTTTTGCAGCCAGAAGTTATGGGCACATATCTTCCTGGCAATGGAACCCTGGGCTGGGGACCTGTATAGGGTTGAGACTCCCAAGATATGCCTCCCAAATTTCTATCCACCACACGTGGATGTGGATCAGGGCATTCCACGTCTCTGCCCTTCTTACCAGTTTGGACGGATGTGTATTCATTAATTCCGTAGTGGTCAGACTTCCATTCCACTTGTTTTCTGATGGTTCTGAGTGATGTTTGTTCTATATTTTAGTTGTAATTTTGATGTGGTTGTGTGAGGAGGTGAACCATGTTTACCCATACTGCCAACTTGACTAGAAGTTGCTCTCTGATAGCCATTTAAAAATGATAAACATTTCAGTTCACCAGAAAGACATAAGAATTCTAACCTTGAATCATGTAACAACAAAACTTGAAATTATTTAAAATAAGAATTCACAGAAGAGTAGGGACTTGATTAATCTGCCACCTGGGAGATTTTAAGCACTATTTTCTCAATAATGATAAACAATATAGTAAAAATTTGGTAAAATTATGAAAGGCACAAAATTATGAAGTAAAAAAGTAACAAGGTTAGGTTAAAGAAGCACACAGAACACAGAAACCAATTGCACCCACAATTATAGCATATACTTTCTTTTTAAGCATACATGACAAATTTAAGAATGCTGATTAAAGTTGAATTATAAAAACCAGTACTACAAAGTTTCTTCACTCTAAGCACTATTAGCATTCTGGTCCATATAATTCCTTGTTGTGAAGGACGGCCCTGTTCATTGCAGGATATTTAACAACATTCCTGGCGTCTACCCACTGGATGTCAACAGCAACACTCTTGCCCAGCTCTCCCCAGCCCTCAATGTCTGCTGTTAAATCCATCAGTTCCCACTATATTAAAGACCTAAATGTGTAAAGGGAAAAACATTAGAAAAGAATTAAAGAATAATTTTTGTTCTCAGGGTAGGAAAAATTTCCTATGCAAGACAAAAAGACAATTCCACAAAGAAAAAATAAGAACATGACTATATTGAAATTAAGAATGTTTATCAAACTCCATTACAATAGGCATATTATACAAGCTACAGACTAGGAGGAATGTATTTCTAACAAGCCTACCAAAAGATTAGTATTCAAAATACATAAAATAATTTTACACACCAAAAAGAAAAACATAAATGGTCCAGTTTTTACTGTTTCTTTTTTTCTTTTAAAATATATTTTATTGATTATGCTATTACAGTTGTTCCTACCTTTTTCTACCTTTGTCCCCTCTACCTGGTACCCCTATTGCCTCCAGCAATCCACCCCTCCTTATTTCAAGTCCATAGACCATGCATATAAATTCTCTGGTTAATTCATTTCCTATACTGTTCTTAACATCTCCCTGCCTATTCTGTAACTACCAAGTTATACTTCTTAATCCCTGCACCTTTTTTTCCCCATCCTTCCCCTACTCCTCGCAACTGGTAACCATCCAAACTATCTCCATATCTATGATTCTGTTTCTGATCTGCTTGTTTGCTTAGTTTGTTTTTTAGATTCAATTGGTGGTGGTTGTAAATTTATTGCCATTTTAATGTTCATAGCTTTGATCTTTTTTTTCTTAAATAAGTCCCTTTAACATTTCATATAATAATGGATTAGAGATGATGAACTCCTTTAGCTTTACCTTGTCTGGGAAGCACTTTATCTGTCCTTCCATTCTAAATGATAGCTTTGCTTAATAGAGTAATCTAGGTTGTAGGCCCTTGCTTTTCATCATTTTGAGTATTTCTTACCAACACATCCAGCCTGCAAATATCAGCAGACAACCCCTTCTTTTGAAATATCAGCTAGTAATCTTATAGGAGCTCCTTTGTTGGTAACTAACTTCTTTCCTCTTGCTGCTTTTAAGATTCTTTCTTTATCTTTAACCTTTGGCACTTTAATTACAGTGTATCTTGCTGTGGTCTTCTTTGCATCCATTTTGTTTGGGACCCTCTGTGCTTTCTGGACTTGCGTGTCTATTTCCTTCACCAAATTAAGGAAGTTTTCTTTCATTACTTTTTCAAATAGATTTCCAGCACCCTATGATTTGAATGTTGGTATATTTGATGTTTTCCCAGAGGCACCTTATCCTATCCTTGTTTTTTTGGATTCTTTTATCTTCTTGATGTTCATATTGAATTTTTTTTCTTCCTTATGTTCCAAATAGTTGATTTGATTCAATTCTCAGCTTCATCTACTCCACTGTTGATTCCCTGCAAATTTTTCTTTATTTCACTTAATGTAACCTTCATTTCTGCCTGGGTCATTTTTATACTGTTGAAATATCCAATGAGTCCTTGAGCATCCTAATGACCAGTGTTTTGAACTCTGAATCTGATAGATTAGTTGTCTTCATTTTGTTTCTTTTTCTGGAGTTTTGATTTATTCTTTCATTTGGGTCATGTTTCTTTGTCTCCTCATTTTGGCAGCCTCTCTGTATTTGTTTCTATGTATTAGTTGGAGCTGCTTTGACTCCTTCTATAAGTAGTGTGGTCTATAGTAGAAAAGCGTACCCCTAAGGTGTACTTTTCTGGATGGACCAGAGCCTTAGGTAATCACTAGTGCGAGGCAACACTTGTGAACAAGGTTGATGGAGTCTCAGATATGGTGTTGCCACTCTGTGGCTCTGTGTGGGAGAGGGCTCAGAAAAGGGACAATGGCCTCTGCTTGGCCTCTGGAGTTTTGTCCCAGAAAAAGCTATCTCCTGACACTTGCCCCGATGCCAGACATTTCAGTTTCTCACTGGTACCCTTCCAGCTGCTGTCCCAGTGCTGGAGCTTAGAGGGAGTGAGTTTGAATCCTAAGTTTATTGTGGGCCCTTTAAGAGGAGAAGCCTGAGAATCCCACAGTTTCTTCTGCCACTCCAACCCCCAGTGACTTTTACAGCCAGAAGTTATGGAGACTTACTTTTCTGGTACTGGAACACTGGGCTGGGTGGTCTGGTGTGGGGCTGGAATACCTCACTCCTGAGGTATCCCTCCCAATTTTTATCCACTATGTATGGGTGAGGGACTGTGTGTTCTGTGTCTCCAAGTCTCTGTGTCTCTGCCCCTCCTACCCATCTGGATGGATGTGGTTTCTTTAATTCCTTGGTTGTTGGACTTCCATACAGCTCAATTTTCTGACGATTCTGGGTGTTAATTGTTTTGTAGTTTTGTTGTAATTTTTGCTGGGGTTGTGCAGGGAAGCAAACCATGTTTACCTAGGTTTCTATGTTGTGATTTTCTGAGTCAGACCCCCAGGTGTGTGCTGCATCTGGCTTCAGTGGCTTTTCCCTTTTCTCTGTCAGATACTGGGGGCAAGGCTGACGTTGGTGTCCCACAGACATGTAAGTCATCGTGAAGCTGCAGGGGTGTATGCGGCTAGAGTAGGAGTTGGTGCATGCAGCTGCATGGAGGCCAGACTGGTGGAAGTGGTACAAGTTTTAATGGACAAAAGAACGGACACTTGAAGCAAAAAGAAAATCCATATGGTGAGAGAGAGAGAGAGAGAGAGAGAGAGGATTCTCAATCTTAGTAATAAGGACATTAAATTAAAACTGCAATTGGTTTTCATTTTATATTCACCTGGTTGGCAAAATTTCAAGTTTTAGTATATCAGGCACTAGAAAGGAAGTAGGAAATTTTGAAAGGTAACTTGATATAAAAATTTAGAAAATAATTTGACCCTATTAATCAATTTGACGATGTATCTACCCTATAATCATGCAGTTCACTCCTAGGTGTAGATTGTAGTGTCTTAACCTGCTCAGGCTGCCATAACAAAATATCATAGACTGGGTAACTTAAGCAACAGAAATTTGTTTCACACCATTCTGAAGGCTAGAAGTCCAAGATCAAGGTGCTAGCTGATTACGTTTTGAGCAAGAGTACCCTTGCTGATTTACAAGACAGCAGCCTTCTTGTGATGTCTTGTGGACACAGCAAAGCCTCCCTTGCTATGGACTTTCCTTGTTACATGCTCGTGGAAAGAGACCTCTCTCTTCCTCTGCTTATAAAGCCACCAATTTTATCAAAGTAAGACCCCACCCTAATGACTTTATTTAATCTTAATTATCTCCTAAAAACTCTGTCTCCAAATACAGTCACATTGGGGGTTAAGAGTTCAACATATCAATTTGGGAGAAACAATTTGGGCCATAGCACTTAGAGAATGTTTTGCATATGTCCACCAGTTAACATGGACAAGAGTATTCACAGCCAACACAGCTACCTGGTGAAACTCCCGCCCAACAAAACCTGTTAATCATGAGACACGGACTGAAGCCGTTGTAGACCACACAACCCAGCTGAGCTGACCTTGACCAGAAGTATCCTCCAAGCTTTCCCACAGAAGCACAAAATAAATGAAATAGTGATTTTGTTTAAGCCACAAAGATCTAAGTTGCATTGTTATGTGAGAAAAGCTAACTGACATAGTAGATAATTCTAAATGTCTCTGAATTTACACATACTTCAAATGTATCCAGATTGAATCAAATGAACAAATGCTTATTATTTGCCTGTGTGCCTTTTTCTGGGCTTTTTTGGATAAAATCTCCCATCCTTTAGCTGGTGAGATGAAAAAATCAGATATAAACTCATTCAAAATTTAAACTGCTCAGGGTGAAAATAGGAGTTCAAGGCAATAATTTTAACAGATTTCACAAGGCATCAGGATGGTAGTTAAATAGCAAATAAAATAAATGATAAGAAAATGAAGAACATTTAGTCTTAAATTATCAGAACAGTTATTAAAAAAGGAGGTAGAATATTATTATTTAAATAATTTATTCTTTAATAGTATTTTATTTATTCAAAATTTGCTTGATTACTCGGGTGGAACTTAATCTGTGTCTTAAAAAAAGAAGCAAAGTTCAACTTTATGGTGGTTATGTGTTAAGCATTGTGCTAATTGATGATTAAAATCAATTAAGACCTGTTCCCTGCCACTAATGAAGATAGATACACAAAGCACAACAAATAATAAATAGAGAAATACATGAGATGATATGATAGTAGAGATGTGAGATAGTTTGCACTTTTGTAGGTTTATAGTATCTTTCTTGGAGGATAAGGAAGAGTTAGCTAAGCAAATAAATATTGGGAAGTAATAGTTATAAGCAAAAAGCCAGATGTGAAGTAGCATGCATAGTTGTATTACTAGTAGCAGGTCATTTATCATCAATGAATATTGCATACCTACTATATTCCAATCACTATGGTAGACAGAGAATACAATAAAGAGTAAAATAGAAATGTTCTAAAGATATTTATTACCAGCAGAGAGTCACAGGATGAAAAGGTAAGCAACCCAATATAAAATTAAAAGTTATAATATTACTGTGAAGAAACAGCACAGAGGGGTGTTCAAAATCTAATGAGAAACAATGGAAGAAGTATTTTCACTACAGGAGTAGCATGATTTAATTTTAATATTTAGCACTTCACACTTTCTAAAATAAAAATTGCTCATGGGAGTGTTCAAATATAAGTCAGGAGAGGTAGAGAAAGTCCTGTAGGTCATGCTCAGCACTACCTCGGACTTCACTCTGAAGGTGAAAGGCTGCCATTGAGGAGTTTTAAGAATATGGACTGCATGACCAGATGTGCATTGAATGTGGATCGGGAAATAATGTGAACAGGTGAACAGTGAGACTGGGAAAGGACATCGGCTGGGAGGCTGCAGCAACTGTCCAAGTAAAAAATGGTGAAGACAATTATGCTAAATTTCCTGTCACCATATAAGGCTGTCATAAAAGAATATGGGTCTAGTACATGAAGACTTGGGCCTAGAATTTGAGAAAGTTTTAGAATTATCACTGAGGCTAAGGAAACACAGAGCTGATCAAGGACACGTATAAAGGATTGTTGAATGGCCTGTAATTGCTATAGAAGATCATACATTCTTTTGTGGTTGTATAGCCAGCATCTGGTGATTTGTCTGTCTAGCACTCTTTGCCCTTTCATCTGGAAAAGTCTCTCTTTTCTAGGAAATTTTCCAGCCTCCCATGGCTAAGCATATCCCTCAAGTATGAACTTCATTGCTCTTAAGTTACTTTTACTTTGCCTCATTGGCTCCGGTGACTGGTCTGTGAGTGGCTTTCTCAACCTGACCCAATCCTAAAACCTGAGAAGCCAATGATAACTACCATGTTCAAAATCAGGCACTATTCAAAGGTTTTAACTCCATTAATCATCACTACAATACAATGAAAGTAGATACAACAATTATTTACCTTTCTCTTTCAGATAAGGAAATCGAGGCACAGGAACAGAAACTTCCCTGTGGTCATACACAGACCAGGTTTTGAATTCCAGACTTCTTGCTTCACAATCCCTCACGTTCTTAACAACTACCTAATACTGTCCTTGACAAGTTTCTTTACTCGAAAATGTATATCTCTACCAAGGGGACCCAGTCAGAGCCCTTTCTTGAATTTTTAACCTTGGGTATCAAGAAAGCTCATCTCATCCCTGGTAGTGGAGTGAGAAGCACAGTTGCTGCTCAGCACAATGAATCCAGCTGTGTGGGAGAAGCCAGACTGAGAAACTGAGGAAGACACCCTGGAAAAATGCGGCTTCAGAGATCAGAGGTAATGTGAGGAAATGTTTGAATATCTGGTTGCCGTCATCTCTGAGACTAACTGGAGCCCTGACCTCCTATTAACGTGATGATGTGAGCTTATTCAGCACCCTTTCTGGTTAAACTAGCTCGAATGTTAAAGCTCATAACTAAGAGTCATGAGTCATTAAGGACACCAATCTGCATAGCTGGGGGAGAGTCTTTAGTGATGCTCAGTCATCCAGAGGGATAGCCGATTGCTGCGTTAATCCTGGCTGAGGACTCGCCAGGCAGTTGTGTTAGGGAGACAGGGAGCCAAATGAGTTGAGCACGTGAAGGATAGTCTGGTGGGAAAATATGTGAGATCAGACGGGAATATAGCGGAATGGAAAACAAAGACGGCCCTGGAGCAGACTGGGGAAGCAATGCAATCTCTTGAGACTCAGGTTCTTTTTTAGTTGGGATAAAAATAATTGCTCATCAAAAATATAGATAATTTCCTGTCTTGTTCATGTGTTATGAGGATTAAATGAGATATTCTGTATATAGTATTTAACACGGTGCCTGGCATACATAGTGATTGCTCCATAAATGTTCTGTAGTTGAGGTGTGTTACGTGTTACCGGTGCTGTAGGAAAAGAGATTCATGGAGAGGGGTTGCTCGAGCTGGTGGTGGGAGACAAACTGAAGTCAGATAGGTAAAGAGAGGCAAATACCCCCTTGTCTTATGCTTCCATGCCCACCTGTTCATCTCCTAGCTTGCAATACAGCTGGTACTAGACTCTCCTACACACATTCCATAGAGGTTGAAGTCATAGTACAGAAAATATAAATAGATAGCTTCAATGATAAACTTCAAGTACAATGCAAAGTCAATAAAGACCAAAAATTAAATCCCAAGCACCGTTAAACAATTACATTTTAGGTATTTTTTTTCCAAAATGTTGAATTATTAAACACACTAATACATATGTAATTGCATCATTACTGGTGAAATCTCCCCTGCTTGTAACGAATGTGATTTCAGCTTGTACTTTTGCAATGAGTGATGAAGGAACTTCCAGATGGAGAGGTTTAATTTGTGTGATTTTCCCTAGTCTATTCACATTGGCTTTAACTTTCATTTTAAATTACAGAGAGAATTCCCCAAATTTCAAATAGCCCCAAGAGATTTGGCGAAATAGCTAATCTCTTTCCATGAAGATGCTAACAAAAGCAATTTTTTACTGAGCTATATGTTACCCAGTGGGACTGGTGATGAATCTGCATTATGGTAACCTTCATACGAAGGGAAGATAAGAATACATTTTGGAGAGCTGTATTTATTAGGCGGTGAATGTGTCTCTCTGCATATGGATTCTTCTGTTTAGATCCACTTTTCACCCAACTGCACCAAGACCTTCTGTGTTTCTGCTTCCAGCAACTCCTCTGAATTTATAATACCCATTCTATTACCTACCGCAATATCAATGAATAGAAAACCCCAATGTGCTGTACAGCTTTCTCAGTGTTCAATTTCTGTCATTTTCAAAAGGCACTTCACATAGCTCATTGTGGAGTTTATAATAATTTCCCTCTAGGATTTATAAAGAGCTCAAACTTGTAGTAATACAGAGTATTGTGTTATTTGTTTATAAATTGGAAATGGGGGAGGGGGGACTTGATGTTGTCATCCACATATGAAGCAGCAGCATTTACTGGGAGTCTCCTACAGAGGGCACCTTCACCTTGTTGGAAACCCAACTGAAAGAGAAACTCGGTGGTTACCAGGGAAATAACTAAACCTTAGAGTCAGAAGCACTCACTTGCTTTTACTCACCCGTTTTCTTCTCTGTGGTATCTTTGTTACCTTATCTTTGCTGGAAAAGAACTGGCATTCTCTGCGTAATCATTCATAGATACAGGCCAGTAACACTACCTTATTATTATGTTCAGCTTGCTTGTGGGTGAGCTGGAGACAGCTGTTCATATTACCTAAGAGGCAACAGATCAATGAAAGGAAGGGAAGGACAAGTTTTGAGCTGCCTTTTTTTGCAACAATGTCTTTTATACAACAGAGGATATTTTTAAAGCATTGTATCAGAAAACAAAGGCTGATAATAAAGTAAAATGTTTACAAAACAAAACTCTACTGTGTTGTTATGATTAGTAAGTGCTTTCAGACAAAAATTACTTAAATGGAAACAAGAAGTAAATATTTTTTTGGAAAACAAAAATACCATAAGCTATAGACTATAAATGTAAAGGAAGTAAATGCTTTTTAGAAAATTCTGAGAATAGGCATGTGTGAGTGTGTGCAAAGTAATTCCTTAAAATTGTTTCTGTGTAGCTAAACTGTGAAAAGATATTTTAGTGATCATATTATTAAAATAAGAGACTATCAAATTGTAAAAATGGAAGTAATTTTCATAAAAAATATTCTTTTAAAAATTGTTCAGCATAAGTGCCATACACATCTAGAAGACTGTGTTACTACTTTGACATTGACTTTGAATATCTTATGTTGTATAATGGTTCATAATATTAACATACATAATTCCAGTATGTATAAACATCATTTTGCACATTTGCTTTTGACAGTTCCTGATGTGGAAGTTTCTTTTGGATACTTAACAAGTAGTAGTTAAATTTACTAGAATATTTTGGCTAAAATAACTTATCAAGAATTTGATGATAATTATTGCTGAATACTAAGCTTAAAAGCAATATTGAAGTCATGAGTTTACCTCTTTACATTTGCATATACAATTCTGTTTGCTAGTTGCTGAAAGTGCCACCTAATACTTTTATATTTACAATAAAGTTTATCAATTATAGGTTATTAATTCTGTATTTCCATATTCTGTGCTTAAAAGTAATTAAACTTCCAGTTGCTACTATCGGCATGTTGCATTTGGAAACATTTTTGCTTTCCTTTAAGTTCAACTTGAAATAGACCACAAATAATTGTAAATGCATTTTAGTTATTAAAATTACTTTGCTCATTGACTTTTTAAATAATGCTTTATTTATTCAAGTTCTAAAGTTTCCTATCAAGACCAAAATGTTGAGACTATTGAAAAATTTAATTCTTTGCTAATACTTGTCATCAATTTGTCAAACAAATCATTTACATAAAAACGTAATAAAAAACCTCCTGGAAAGCATGTACTGAAATTTGTGCACATGCTGTTATCAATGTGTTTCAAAATTGGCTAAATTAGTTTCTGTGGGAAAAAGGCCCATAGTCTTGTTCAGTGGAGTTGGTTGCCTTGTCCCAGAAAATGCCTTGAGTGAGGGCCCTATCCACTCGCCCAGACCTTCCCGCCTCATTGTTGACATTTCCTGGCGTTCTCTGGTTTCTCCCACTTTGTTACATTCCAGAGCTCAAGGCGCTTCTTTGAAGATACAAGGCCATTCAAGTCTTCTCTACTTTGCAGCTTCACTCCAAAGGGAGAGTAAATGGAAAAGCCATGCAGTACAGACCCTTAAGTGGGGCAGCAGGAGGGCATGCTATTGCTCTGCTGGGAATAGCTGAGTGATCCCTGAATCAACTCTTAGGGAAAAAGAAAAGTTGGCTTGGAGTGACCTTTCTCGAAATCAGGAGGAAAATGGTACAAGAGGCTGGATAGTCTCCTGTGGAAAAGTAAACCACGGTTGGTAAGAGACTGTAGAAAAGGAATGTGTTTACACAGTCAATTGCTGGTTTAATTCCTGATTTTGCAAAGCACTTCAACACGTGACTTTTATTGGTAGATGCTGCCATTTTAACCCAAGAAAACCAGGAGTAGTCGTCACAAAATCAGGGGTTTTTGCAGTTTGACTTCCTAACATCACATAACAGTCAAATAGTTCTAAAGACCTCAAAACCTTGTCCTGAAATAATAGTATTCCCTCAGCTTTTTTCCTGGATTCTCCATGCTCATCATGCTCCATTATAGCACACATGTGCATACATCTAGCATCTAGGCAGCCACTGAGAACACACCAGTAGCTGTATTAAAACTTATGGAAATTCAATATGCACATACATCACATAGTGATACCATACTGTATGATATCCACTACACGGTCACATGGTAGTAGAGCAGGCAGAGAAACACGAGTCTAGCTGCACCTCTACCAGTTTACTTCTTTCAGACTTCTTATATAGGAAATGAAAAACAATTTTCTTCCATTTATCTCAAAAAGATCTCGGTCATGGGTAGTTATGGGGGCAGGATCAGTGAGGACTTGAGTCTACCTGGCTTATGCCTCAACTCCCTGTAAGTATAGAAGGAAGTTCTCGTGTTTTGCTAATTGTCAGTTTCCTCTTTTCCAAGACCAGCGGTGAGTCTAATGAACTGATAGCGTAGGTTGCCTACAGTTTCATGCTGGGAATGTTTCTGAGACTGCCTCTGAACTTGAACAAAAAGATCTGTGAACCATTGGTGATGCTGGGCTTGGTCACTTGCTGGGGAGCTGGTAGGAGGAGCCCTGCAGTCCTAGGAGTAGATGATCTTCCAGGCTCCCCTAGCACAAAATTTCCATGATGCTATGGTAACAAGACTCAACTGAGATGATGTATATGAAAGTTTGTTTGGGATGAATACCTTTTTGTTGTTGTTCACATCCTTAGCAACCACCGTACAATCAGTACACAGATAATATGTGTGCTTTGTATGACAGAGCATGTTATGTAAAGTGATACGAAACTGATGGTCCTATTAAAGTAACAACTCTACAAATTGTTTCACACACCCTCTGCATACTCACATCTGGGGAGCAGAATTTCATGTACAATCCTACATTTCCTCACCAGCTGTAGCAGCTCTTTAAGGTCCCACTTGTTTTTTCAGTCTTGGTGGAGATGGCCCCATGCTCCCTGGATGGAAAGAGTTTCTCTGTGTAGGTCTCCTATACAAGCCTTTGTTACAGGTCTAACATTTTCTTTTCCAGCTATTTGAAACCCAGTTTATTAGCGTCTGTGAATTTTGGCCTCAAGAATTTCCCTAAATTAGTTGTATATTAAAACGGAAATTAGCGTATCTAAAATACTGTTACTCTTCAGTATCCTGGTCTGAATCAAATAATATATGATCTGGGAATGAGCAGTTTACACAATTTGGGAACAAAGGAAATAGGTGGTATAATCTAGAAGCAGTTTTAATTACCCAGCTGACATTTATTGAGCACCCAGCAAGCGCTAAGCATTATACTAGCTATTTGGAGGGAATAGAAATGACTTGAGACCACCTGAAGAGAAACATATCAACAAGTGTAAAGGCATAAGATAATTGCTTTACCCATTGGAATGCACGGTGACAGTCATCGGGGCACACGGGGATAAATCAGCAAAGATTCCTGGATGTGCTGAATCTTGAGGCAGCCATTGCATTACAAATACTGACTTACAGAGGACACCATCACTTTCTTTAGCTCCTCTAAGTACACAAGTGTGGATAGGCTGGACGTGTGAATGAACTGAACTCTGGTTTAAAAAGTAAAATAACTTTCCCATGACGAAAGCATGTGTCTGGGATTGGCAAGTGTGCCTTCTTCCCAATCCCCACCCCCTCCGATGCCAGTATACTCAGAGAACCTATATTTTATATTAAACAAGAACAAAGGCCTGTGAAGAATTCATAGGTAGTGATTTCTTAAATAACACCCTGCCAGTCTCCACACAGACCCCTTCTGAAAACTGGTAGAGTCAGGGGTTGATTGGGGAAATCTATCCAAGTAAAAAACTAACAGCTTACAACCCGGCATAGACACTTTCAGTGGAGGGTTTCATTACTAGTAGTACTAGTGATTTTTTTTTTTTTGCTTAAGTTTTTTAGTTTTTATTTTTATTTTCTATATTCCCTTTTAGTCCCCTTTTACCCCCCCCCCCAGCTATTACCACAGTGGTTCACGTCCAATACTGGTAATTTTTAAAATGGTTAATTTCTCAGTTTGAAATGGGCCAAGTGCATTCCCAGAGCTGTTGTGTTCATCCTTTTCCATCCCATTGTTTAAAAGGCACCTTCATCACAAGATTTAACCTTTGGTAAAGCGTAAGGCTGAGACAACCACAACAAAACACCTCCCCCTTAAAACTAGCCCTTCAGAGCCCTGCTAAATCAAAAGAAAAATTCTTTCTCTCCTCCCCAGTCCCACAGCCCCTCAGGATTTTAAATGGTAATGACCGGTTCATTTGAGAAAATGGCATTTTAGTGCTTCCCTACACAGGCTCTTAAGGCGTATACAGTGTCTCTTTTCCCGTGATGCGCACCTCCTTTTGTTTTCTGGCATTACTGGAACTGACCTGGCATGGATCACTGGGTGAACAGGCAATCTTAAACACTTCTCATATAAATTACTGGTTCCTTTCCAAGTGCAATTGCTCACAGGGTAATACACCATTTTACAACTCTGATAGCAAAGTCTCTTCGTTCTACTGGGTTCCACAGCCCCCCAGGAAATAAACAGACAAAAAGAGTGATGGAGATGTGAACCTCAGAAATGTACAGTCTGGTTTAACCTCAAATATGTACCCAGTGGGCAATTCGTGATCCTTCAATTCTCCTATTTTCTTCTTCTACTCCTCTCAGACCTTCTTTTTCCACTTTAAAACCCATCAGCAAAAACAAAACCATAAAAATATCACACTTTGCATATGTGGACACTATAAAAAACAAAGCAGTCATAAATATGGAAGTCGACTAAAGCATCTTTTCAAATTTTTCCAGAAAAGAAAATAATGCTCACATTTTATGATCCACATTTATTAGGTAGAAATGACATATCTTGCTTCCATGCAAATGAGGCTTCCCATTCATCGAGCACTCCAAGATTCACCAGATGCTAATAATGGCTACATTTTTCCAACCCATTGTCTTTTTTCCCAGGGACTCTAACAACAAGGTGTGTTTTTCCTGACGGTTCACTCAGATCAGAGCGTGCAGTATTATATTTCAGGTTGTGGCTCTGTAAAACCCTGTAACTTTCTTTGAAGTTAAACAGTGTCAATCTGTTTCCATGTCTGAATAACTCTTGGAAGAGCCTGCCTGACCCAAGTCAACTCTTTGAAACATACTATTTCCCCATAATTGATGTTCCAAATGAATGTCCTTTCATAATAAAATGTGCTGGAAAACAAAACAGCTTTGCATCCTGCACAAGTTGCATCATAATTAAATTTTATTTTATCCCATCGAGGCATGCTAAATGTTGAGCAAAATATAATTTTAAGTAATTTGTTTGTATTCTTATCTGTAGGAGTTGGAAATTAACAGCGTTGCTAGTTTGCGTTTACTGTTAAGCCTGGAGAGCAGAGAGATTGCTTTGCAAACATTACAGTTATTATGTCTGCAGTTGGTACTCTTTGTATAAATTATTGATCAGCCAGCTTATTTTTCTTTCTGCTTAATGGATATTATAGCATAGCCGTTTACAACGCTATAGTTAAGGTTGTGTCAGCACTTCCATTATAATAAACCCTCTGTTCCAGGGGGTTTATAACTTGTTGTAAAAATTTGCTCTGGGCTGAAACTTGACATGCAAGATCTTGGGCTGGAAGGTGGCAACTGTTATTCTTTCAACTTAAAAAAAAATCCCTTTGTTCTGAAGGGTAATAAATAAATAAACAAACAGTATTCTCTTCTGACAATCTTGAAATATCTGACTTCAAACAGAACAATTTCATAGGCTATTTGTTGGACAATGACCTGTTCTTTTATTTAATAAAGCAAAGAGAAAGGGAAAGGACCAAGGTAGTAAGTTAAACAAGCAAACAAACAAAAAAGCAGACGGTGAATCAACAGAAACTTTTATAGTCAAGTTTAATACATTTCTCCTAACATTACAAAATTATACAATGATTTGTTTTAATATGAAACATGCATTTACACTTACTACATAGACTTGTTCCTGCCCCCATTCCCAACCGTGTATCTCTTAAGCAATTCACATGTCTGAATACTGGTCTTTAGAGGTAAATAAGTTTTAGGTTATTAAAAGAGACGGGAGGGAGAGAAATAGAAAATGTAACAAATGCAAAGCTACAACTACAGGTAGAATATTTACTAGAAAACTGGGGACTTAAATACCTGCCTGACTTTCTGACCTTACTTCAATCCAGTATGCCATTCCTCTGACAGTGGTCTGATTTAAGAGATGAAGGGAATTAATCTCAATTTATATTATTCTAGTTGCTGCTTCCTTTTACAATCCAACTCTAAAACGATCTCACTGTGTTTGTTTTGTTATTAAATGTTTGGCTGTGCAACACAATACCGACCCACAGATGGAATTAGGATACTTACAGTGGAAGTAAGTACTGATGGGCAAGTATAACTAAATTATCACAAAGAGTTTACCTCTTGTGGAAATGATGCAGTTTGGAGACAGAAAAACAATTCCATGATGATTTTTTTTTTCTTTGTAACTCTTCTCGTTGTTAATACTCTCTCTCCCCTGACATGGGTTTAGAGATTTCTTGAAATATGCTTCATAAGCCACATGTCACCTTCCTACTGAACCAGTTGAAAAATGGGTTGGAAAAGAGGTTAGGGAGGGAGGACCCGTGGAGCCAGAAGATGCCATTTGCCTCCAGAAAGTCACCATATGTGCACTGCGTAAGCATAGGTACGGTCCATGCATTCCCCAAGCTGTAAAACAAATCCATGTTATGTATAAGCATTTTACCCACTTCTTTATTAAGAATGGAATTTTGTGACATAAAGTTTGAGTGCTTCAAGTTAGAGTGAGTTCACCTTGAGCTCCCTTCCTTCTGTCCTTTGGGTAATTTATCACCAAGCTCTCTGCAACTGATTATAGAATGTACCAGTGAGATAAAAGTCGTATCCTTTGCTCTGGAAGAGAGGCAGGCGACTGGAAAAGAGGGAGACTGGAAGTGAGAGTCACTAAAAGCCAGAAGTGGGGAGGCAGAGATGAAAAGTGCAAAAGTAGAGAAGTCTTTACTTAAGGCAGAGTAGTCAAGGTTTGTCTGCTGAGCTGATTGGTGAGGCCGTGTGTCTGAGTTAAAAAGGCTTGAGAGAGTTACTTGGCATAATTTCTCCATCTTCAATGATTTACTACTGAAGTGCAAACATCAATTTTGGACTCTCTCCTGAGAAATGTTTAACAAAGTCAGTGAAGTACTGGTACCCTGATATCTTTCTAGATTTGCCAAACTTGGATAGCTCTTTAATAAACCTCTGCCTGAATTTTATCTCAGTCTTCTTTTTTTATTTTTTTTCCCTGTTAAGGACACAAGTCTATCAGCAAATATGTAGATGTTAAAATGATCTTCCTCTTTACTTCTCCGTTGTGATATATCTTAGAATTGTTCAGAAGTGCACTCTATTGTTAAAGCTATTTGTGCTGGGTGTGCTAATGCACTCTTTGATTGAGTGAATTAGCAGTCATAACAATCTGGCAGTCTGGCCATAGAAGTGTGCTCAAATTGATTTGTGTTATGGCTGGACTGGAAAATCTAGTGTTAGTTGTTTTTTGCCCTGGGGCATTGTTCGTACCAAACTCCACTTTTCATTTAATTTTCCAATACGTTTTGAAAGATGGAAATGCTTGTGATCAACATTTGATCCACTTGCATTATTTAAAAAAAAATTCTGAAAGTAATTTCGGATTCCAAAAAACCTTGCTTTCAATTAGAGTAAACATAATTAGAGTGACGTCGTGCTCGGAATGGCAAGTCTGCCTTTGAATCTATTAAGCGTGTTATCTCCTTGTCCTGTCACTGAAAGGGATTCA
This sequence comes from Micronycteris hirsuta, assembly GCA_004026765.1. Classification (NCBI taxonomy): domain Eukaryota; kingdom Metazoa; phylum Chordata; class Mammalia; order Chiroptera; family Phyllostomidae; genus Micronycteris; species Micronycteris hirsuta. The sequence continues at coordinate 78,539 of PVJI01005314.1, read as the reverse complement.
GTCTATATCTGAAGTATGCATCTGCATTTTCCTATGTCTACTTCTAATAGAACTTGGGGGACATGAAAAGAATAAAATTGCAATGGCCCTTTTCTTGTTGCCCTGTCTGCATATGCCCAGCTTGTTGCTGTTTCATTCAGTGATGCTATAAAAAGGGTACTCAAAGCTTCAGGAAATTCTGAGATACTCAAGAAACATATTTCAATATGTACTGCCAGTTACTCAATCACTTTAGGTTTTATATTCTAATAAATATACATTTTCAATCTTTTTTCTTTGAAATAGCTGTATCAGTTGCTATCTTGAAATTCTGAAGATTTAAAGACATGAATTACCCTGGCTCTCTCAATACTTGTATCTTTCTGAAAATCTTCTCCTTTGCAGTCATTTACCAGAATTATAATGCAGCATGAATAAACCTAAAAAATGACTATTGATTACAGAGAAAGCTTTGTGAAATCATTTCGTCAGTTTCCCCACTTGAGATATCAGTGAATAAAATAGGTCAATAGATAAGGATGAAATGGATGTAATACAGTGCGGTGCCTCCTTGGGTTATAAAAAGGTCAAAAATAAATCCCCAGAGAATTCATGATTTTATCCTCATAAAGTAAAATGATACTTACCAAATCCCAACTATAAGTCCACCTTTCTACATATTTATCCTTCTTTATTTTTTAAACCAAAGGTTTTGAAAGTACATGTTTATGTTTCCCTGTTTCAGTAGAAGCATTTCCTTGTCTCTGCCCCTTTTAACCAAATAGGATGCCCTCATCTTCCGGCTCCAGTGCCTCTTGCCATCCCAGGTATCACCGGGACTTCAGCGGCAGCAACTACTCCGCATTTTTCTACTGTCTCCTGCGACCTCACAGCTCTTCTCAAGACTGCATTTCATATGCACTGAACTCTGTATCCCGGGCAGATTTTTGTTAAGTAATAGACGGTGAGACCCGAGACCACTCTCTCTCTCTATTAGTTCCCATTCAGAACAGGGATCTTGTCGGGGCAGAGGGGGAGGGGGAAGAGGAGGGGAGGGGCCAGGAAGGGGCAGAGGGAGGGAAGAAAATACCTTTCCTGAACTGGTACAAGCTCAGCTTCAAAGGGTATCCTAGGAAAGAAATTAAAGACTTCTTAATTAGTGCAGCAATTAAGCTTTCTTGGTAGCATTTTAATCAGCACAGGCCCTATCAAAGGACAAACAGAACGATTTGCAGGCCTTTGAATTTTAAACAGTCTTATTGATTTCAGCACAATACGTCTTCACAAAACACAGGGAGAATTTTCTAATATCAGTTACAGTACTCTGAGTTTTGCTTATGCAGATTGAGTGCAGGTTGGAGAAGAAGAGATGGAGGGAGAAGACCTGAAACAACCAGAGATGTAAAACAATAAACAAACAACACAAAAGCTTTGAAAGCTAAAGATGCAATGAAAAGAGTGAAAATTTGAAATCTCTGTGGATGGAGTCTATTTGTCTGTTGCTAAATACTGTTTGCCTTAATCATTGGTAACATTTCTTTAGAAAAAAAACCTTAAACATCTTCAAGGCTTTTCTTTCCTATATATTTAATTTGCATTATATGCTTCTTCTAATCCTATTGTTTGATCAAAAGAGTGAGTGATAGTTCCTAGAAACGGTTTAGAGAGCAGAGGTAGGGGGGAGGGGAGAGGAAGCTCCCCTTTAGGTGAGGGCAAATGACCACAGCCCTGCTTCTCAATGGAGCACGTGCTGGGAGGCACAGATTTCCCTGCAGAAAATTTGGAGTTTGCTTCCCAACAGAGTGGGATTATGGCTTGGTCAGCTATCATTCCTTCCCATCTGTGGCTTCTGAATGTGGCAGGTATTTCGTGAGTGACAGCTTAAGGTAACATGAGAACTGAGAATGGTAAGGGCAGATTTGGAGCACTTAATTCCATTTTTGTTTTCCATTTGCAGATCTAGAATTTAAAATGAATTGCGGTTTAGCGTTTTTAAAACTAATCGAAGTTTCTTAAAGTCGTGCATGCAATTCCATAATAAAATTATTTTGGGGGGCTTAATATCTTTATTTTCTCCATTCATTAATGTAGTAATTTGCCAATTTTTAAAGCCAGTACTTTCCAGAACATTCATAAACACTTAAAGAGGTGTTTTCATATATGTGATATATATCAAATCTGTTTTTAGATAAGAACAGATATGAGGCATAAAAAGTTAAAATAATTTCTGAATATGTTAAAGTACATTAATGTACATGGCCAAATAACCATATATTAAATAATAATTTATTAAAATAACTAGGCCAAACAACTCTGTAAATTTAAGTTGTCTTGGAGGCGTTTATCTACTTTTTGGCAATGGATAATTTTCTTGAACACTTATGAGCCAGGAAAGGCTCCTGATATAGCTGCTGTGCCCCACAAAGTTTAGCATAAACTTAGACAAATTAGTCAATAGTGTCATATGTCTCTCTAATAGTGTCATAGCTCTCCCCTGCACGTTTGACACTAACCTTCAAGAAGTTTAAAGAATTAAAATCATCAAGAGAAATGTGATCATGTCAATACTCAAATGGCTGAAATTTCATTATGAAAATTCTCAGTACTGTGAACCTGGGGCTAATAGTTTATTTTAAAAATCTGTCAAATGCTAAGGCATTGTTTCTATCTTGTGAAGTTAATGAACATGTGTAGACAGGTTTAAAGTCTAATTATTTAGAATTCCTGGAGATATAAACAGAGAACAGACTTGACCTACGTTCAAATCATATTCTAGTCAAAAACCCTTAAATTAACATCTTCATGCAACAAGTTAGAAAAGCGAAGAAAAGGAGAGAGAAAAGCAAGGAGGAAGAGTCAGTCTAAATTCAGCCTAATGTTGTTTTCAAGCATAGCCAGCCTATCTGTCTTTGCAAGTCAAGCAGTGAGCTTTGTTTTTGTTCTTTTCATTATTTACAAAACACATTTTCACTGACAAACTGAAAAAGACTTTTCCAAATATTAAAAAAGTAGTTATTTACATAACATTAACAACTAGCTTTGGATCTGAAAGGATGTGAGGACAGTTGATTACTGTGTAAGACAGGTGAGTTAATTAGAGAGTTTTAGGTAAGAAAAATCAGGGTTTTCTTATTTACTACTTTCTAAATCTTCAACGGTGCCTGATGATTTCGAATTCTCTAAGTATAATAAGCATTCTGACCTCCCTTTGGGGCAAAAGTGAAGTTATTCCGAGAGATCCACATCAGGACAAGCATTTCTTTCTTTCCACGATCTATTAGGAAATCAGGAACCGAATACAGAGCCTTCCATTATTCTTCAGCGATTTCAGACTGACTTTTTACCCACAACTTGAAAAATGCCCTCGCATTCTCTCTTTATCCAAATAAACAATTCGGGAGATAAAAGCGACCCGATGCATCAAACATATGCTTTGCTTACATGTGAATTTTCTTCAAAGTAATTTCTTTACAATCATAAAGTGAGGGGCGGTGTGTTCACTGACACCCGATGGCCCACCGCGAGCAGAGAGGGACCCTAAGTCCCCGAAGGACCGCTCGAAGCGCCTCTCTAAGTTGGCAGGCGGTTGCTCGGGAGGTTTGGGGAACAATACGAGTCGTCGCGGACGACAGGGGACGCAGACACACACTCTAACGGACCGTCTCTCCGTCTCCGATCGCCGCTCCAGCGGCTCTGGCTTCTGCTCGCCGTCCCTCCCCCGTCCCCCGCGCCCCCGCCCCACGCCCCTTCCCTCCGCCTCCCCGCGCTCGCTCGCTGTCTCTCCCGCGCCTCGCGCTCTCGGAGGCTCGGCTCCGAGTTCCTGGTTGGATAATTTGGGTTAATACTAGTGAGTGAGGTTTTTGCGGCTTCAAAGGGTATTTCAAGTTTCCGGAGCTCCTCCCCTCTGCACCGTGTGACAACAACAACTCGTCCAGCCGGCAGCCTGCACTTTTCAGCTCATTTTCTCTCTGTCATTCCCCTCTCAATCTTTGATCAATGTACTTGCCAGGGAGAACCCAAGTCCTTCAAACCTCCTCCTTTTCACCTTCCTCCTTAACTTTGTGCTAGAGCGGGACCCACACAACCACCGCCGACCCTCCCGCCGCCCCCCGCCCCAGCCGGCCCGACCCCAGCCCCGGCGCCGACTCGCGCCCGACTTGCGGGACACTTTTGTGCGTTTCTCTCCAGCGCGCCGCTGCGCTCGCCCCTCCTGCGCTCGCGCTCTCCTGCCCTCGCCGCCCGCGCTCCCCTTCTCGTTCTCCCCCGGAGTTGTTGTTGTTGCCGCCCTCGGCTGCCGCTCTCCCGTCTCCCCCTCGCCCTCCCTGGGGTGTGTGGCAACTTTGCCCCTCGCTTCTCCTCCTCCCGTCCCCCTTCTATGTGGCCATGGCCGTGCCGGCGGCTTTGATCCCTCCGACCCAGCTGGTCCCCCCGCAGCCCCCGATCTCCACGTCTGCTTCCTCCTCCGGCACCACCACCTCCACCTCCTCGGCGACCTCGTCTCCGGCTCCGTCCATCGGGCCCCCGGCGCCCTCGGGGCCAACTCTGTTCCGGCCGGACTCCATCTCTTCGGCAGCGGCGGCCACAGTCACCTCCACCGGCGGCGGCGGCGGCGGCGGCAGCGCTGGCAACGGAGGCGGCGGAGGCGGCGGCGGCGGCGGCGGCGGCGGCAACTGCAACCCCAGCCTGGCGACCGGGAGCGGCGGCGGCGGCGGCGGCGGGAGCGGCGGCGGCGGCATTAGCGCTGGCGGCGGCGGCGGCGCCTCCAGCACCCCCATCCACGCGAGCTCCGGCAGCGGCGGCAGCGGCAGCAGCAGTAGCAGCAGCAGTAGCAGCAGCAGCAGCAGCAGCAGCAGCAGCAGCAGCAGCTGCGGCCCCCTCCCCGGGAAACCGGTGTACTCGACCCCGTCCCCAGTGGAAAACACCCCCCAGAATAATGAGTGCAAAATGGTGGATCTGAGGGGGGCCAAAGTGGCTTCCTTCACCGTGGAGGGCTGCGAGCTGATCTGCCTGCCCCAGGCTTTCGACCTGTTCCTGAAGCACTTGGTGGGGGGCTTGCACACGGTCTACACCAAGCTGAAGCGGCTGGAGATCACGCCCGTGGTGTGCAATGTGGAACAGGTTCGCATCCTGAGGGGACTGGGCGCCATCCAGCCCGGAGTGAACCGCTGCAAACTCATCTCCAGGAAGGACTTCGAGACCCTCTACAATGACTGCACCAACGCAAGGTAAAGAGTTGGGGGAAGCCTCCGCCACCCGAGGTCCCTTCCCACCCGCCTGCTCACCCTTCCCTCGCTCCCTTCTCCGCGCCGCTCGCTCCGCGCGCCCGCGAGCCGCGCGCCCGGAGGAGCGCGGCCCTCCGCTCCGGGTCTTGCTGGCCCGCCGGCCGCTCCCGACCCTCGGAGAAGTTGCCACCTCACCCGGCCCAAATCTCGCTCTCTCGGCCCGGGCCGCCCCCGGCCTGCTTGCCCGCAGGGGCTTGGCTGCTGGGGGACGCGGGTACCCCCAGCCTCGGGGCGGAGGGGACGGGAAGGAGGAGGGCTCCTTTCCAGGAGTCGCAGCCCCTCCCTGGGCCGCCCCAGCATCTGGGGTCCCCTCTCCGCGCGGCTGCCCTGGTGTGCGCTCCCTCGGAACCCCGTTCCACCGCGAGTCTCGGGACACTGGCGGGGCTGGTCCGTGGCGCCGAGTGGCGTCCCGGGGGCGGAGGGAGGTCGCGACCCTGCCGGGCAGGGTTCGGGAAGCTGGAAGACTCACTTCGGGTGAGGGGCCAGCGAGGTAGTCTCGGGTGTGGGCCCCTTCGAGGTCGCGAGGGGTACGCTCCAGAGGCCGAGAGGCCCGGGGTAGTCCCGAGGGACCCACAGAGAGTTCAGCCCCGAAACCTTGACGGGAAGCCCGGAGAGGGGAGGGGTCTGTGTGTGCGCGCATGGGTGCGTGTGTCCGCGTGTGAGCTGTGCGTGTGCAAAGTAGAAAAAGGAGTACGGTTGCCCCGGGGCATATACGAGGGGACCCGCATGTTTTCTTCTGTAGGGGGAGGTGATCGGGTGCCTGTGACTCTGGGTTGCTGAACTGGAGACGTGGGGAAGGAAGATCACAGCTCTCTAGCTCGCGCTCTACCTCAACAAGCTGCTCTTTGCTTTGTTTTCTTTCCTTCCTTTCTTTCTTTTTCTTTTACATTTAAGGTTAGTAGCTCACGCATTTTGCAGGTGCAGGCTTTGCACTGGGATACTATTTGGATCTCAATACAGAAGCCAGTGCTGTGGGTTCCCCATCCCGGCAAAGCGCGCGAACCCTGGAGACTGCGGACCGGGAGCCTGGCCAGACCAGTTTTATGCTAATGAACATTCAGTGGGGGAGGACCTACCGAGAGGGGGCGGGAGTGGGGTAACTTGTCAGTTTCGGGGTAGAAATGGACATTTCACCCACTTTCACAGTTCCGCTTTGTCCTCACCGTTCGCTGCAGAGGGAAAAGTTTAGTGCCGGGCGAAAGCGAGTGGGGAAAGTTGGAGACCAGAAGCAGGCGCGTGAGAACTGCGCGCAGAATTTGCGCGGAGTCTTCCATATCCTCCCAATAATTTAAAATCCAGGAGAAGGAACGGAGTTTTACTCTTTTAGGGTGTGCGTGCGTCCCTGATACAGTTAAGGAAACTGAGGTGCGAAGCAAAGAAGAGTAGATAGTGACCAGAAGGAAACCGAAGTCAAAAAGCTCCTAACGATTTCTTCCTTAGTAGAAGACACCTGGCTAGTGTCCCCGGAAGGCTGTAACGAAAAAGACCAACTCCAACTCAACAAATGTCCCATCTTTACCTAGCCAGAAACTTTTCGTGTTTATTTGCCATGGTTTGCACGGGGGAATGGGTCCGTGTCTGTGTTTTGAATCTTTATTTCTACTATTTTGGGGTGACTTTTCAGAGCGTGCGAGGGTACAGACACGAGCGTGTGTCCAAGAGTATGCACAGGTGGCAGTCACGATTTAGGGGGAGTCTTGATTACTAAAGGTCATTTAAGAAGATAATTGGAGTCCCTGGACGTACAGAAGATGACATGTTTGCCAAAGATCCTATTCGATTCAGGGCAGACGATTGTTGCGGAGTTGTTAGAAGGAATGCTAGTTCTTTGAAATCTGAAGCCAGTTCAGATATGATTGTTATAACATTATCTATCCAGTAAACTGTGAAGCGCTGCTGTTTTTCTCTTTAGTAATCAAAGCACTCTGCTCTGGAATCCTCTGTACTAGATAATTAATGGCTTTTTCACATAACACACAAAAAAATTGCTAGAGAAAACTTCCTTCAATGACTGCGGCGTTATAATCAATGAAAATCAGGTAGCGTTACACCTCTTACAATGGTTCCCTTGCTAGTTTTTTCCCCCCTGAAAATTTTGCTTAGACTTTGAAATTGTCCTCTCCATATGATTGGAGTATATTCTTAAAGTTATCTGCAAAATTTCTTAATTATTTTCTGAGGTTAAAAATGCCTTCCTGGACTTTCATAAACTTTTAGAGCCAAGATAAGTTAAATTCAGTAGAACTGTTTATCCCTTCAAAAATATGTATCATCAGTACTCTAATTATATTTCAATTATCTGGTCTTTGCAATAAATTATTCTAAAGCTCTATTTCAGGTTATTTTTAATTTGTATGAGGTAAGTTTGTCGATTTACTACTGCATTTTGATCTTTTATCTTTTATCAACTACAAGAGTTGCTCATACCCAAATCCATGCAAACACAGCAGCCGTTAACCTTCGAAGATGTGTAGTTGCAGATATCTGCCTAGGTTTTCCCAACGCTGTCATTGACTAAGAAAATAGAAAACTTGCAATTGAACCCTCTCTCACCAAAATATACTGTTTGCAGTGTGATGCATCATTCATTTGCATGATAACTACAAGTGTTGTTTTATATCTTAACTTTAAAAGCAATACCTGAAATATTTCACATCTTGAATTTAAAAAACAAAATTACTTTCTGTCATTCAAATGCATTTTATGCCGTTGCATTTAAGATCTTTCATTCACTTAGATGTATTGATTTCTTTCATTCTGTTTTCTTCCTCATCTGTCTACTTAAGAGACTAAATAAAGAAATGATTTATGCAGAGAATAAGAGAAACTGTGCAAAAAAGGCAAACTACATAAAACAATATGTACATAGTGTATAAGAAACATCAAATCTTAGCACCCTCAGCTTTTTATAGAACATATATCTAATTATATGTCTTGATAGCATTTCGATACCAGGGAATCTGAGGAGCTGAAATGATGTTAAAAGACAGGTTCAAAAACTTGCTCAAAGTGGCTCAGTAAGTTTGTAACGAACCTCAGAGTGGGTTTAATTTGCTTGGGGCGATTGCATCAGTATGCTGTCTATGAAAACTAGAGTAATTGTTGAAGCCTTCTGTCATTACCACAAGGAGATGAAACAGACTATCACCTGCTTGATAGTAAAGCTAAAAGTGAGGGTCTCAAAACATGAAAGAAAATGGAAGGAAATATATTTAAAAGTTGTCAAAGGACTGGGGCTGACCTTGATCAGCTTCCTTCAATTATTATTTTTAAACTAAACATTAGTTGCTTGAACTTGGCTGTTGCAACAGAGGTCACTTAATTAACTGGTAACCATTAAACAACAACAAAAAAAGAAAAGTAATTATGTTCATAGTCAAGTCTCTGTACGGGTCAGTCTTTTGTTTGTAGATTTGGGCTAGGATACAATTTTATGCGAATTCAGGTAATCAGAAGTGACTCTTTTTCTATTTTATCTGAAATGCTTATTTTTTGAGTATTGCCAGGAGATGATTTCGTCTCAGGATCTTTCAAACCAGATTGTAATTTGGGTTCTAGTGTGGAGTTTCTAACTTGAATAGATTCCAGTTCATCTTACCAGACAGTTAATCTTATATGCATATACACATATTCACAAACAGTATTCTTTTGTCCTTACAGTTAATACCATCCATAGACAGCAAATGGGAAGATCTGCAAGTCTTTTGTGTATAGTAGTGATATGTGGATGCGACTTTAGTGTAAGAAGTATAAAATAGTCTCCGATTCTTGGCTCTATCTTTTTTTTTTAATCAGGAGTTTTAATAAAGATGGCCCACGGAGCCAGTCTACATTATTGTGTTTCTCCCATGGCGTGCTTTTTGGTGGCATGGACTTTTAAACTTAGACATTGACATAGAAAGTTTCAACACTAATACAGATTTACTTCTAACAGATAATTAGGATACTTGGCACAGGGAAATTAAAAAAATTACTTCAAATGAAGAAAGAGAAACTATGCTTTTGAAGTTTTTCTATTACAGTCGATTAATGGCTCCTATGAAGCTTCATGTTTCTTTTTATAACATTTCAAAAAGAACATAGCATAATTAGAAGACTAAGGTCTAAATATAAAAGTTTAAGTTTGGTTCCACCACTTATTTCTGTATACTTTAAACATGTTAGTAAATTATAACTTAATAACTAGTATACAAACAAAATCAAAGAAAATTATAACCTAGGATTTACCTTGCTCAGTCAAATTATATTGCAAAATTCTTGAGTTATTTGGAGAATATCGTCAAACCTGTTGTTTTTCTTGGAGATAATCTCCAGTAATATTATAGCCATTACTGTGGAAAGTGCGCATCGTTATGAAAATGGTTTACTTTCTGAACTTCACAGATTATTAGTTAATGTTCTGAGGCATTTAATTTGATTTGCACATATGATGTTTTATTTGGTGAAGCTTCAAATATTTATGTAGAATAAACTACATAACAAGCTTCCTTTTAGAATTTCCCTACAATTTTTTTTTGTATTTGTATTTAACACAAAGTTCTTAACTCTTCATTTTATTAGTCCGACTCTGCTGTTATTTTTTGTTTAATCTACTACACTTCACATAAGTTGCATGTAAACTGTTGGGACCAATACTAGCTACTCTCTTTTTTCCTTATAACCTCCCCTAACCTTCTGAGACGGGTCACCCAATATTGATTAAAGTCTTGGCTGGATTTGAGCATAAATCACTCTTCTCTTTGGTGATTTACCATGTGTGATTCACCTGTATATGAAAACATAATATGCTTTATTGTTTTCCATTTGATGTTTTGCTTTTGGAATGTAAGTAGCCTTTATAACTTAGCTTAATGTGAAATCAAATAGTTGTTATTTTAGTATGGTTAGTTTTGAGGATCCATTAGTAGTATTTTATATTTTCAAGTTATTCTACTCAATTGTTTCATGCAGTTGCCTTTGCTCATCAAGTAAAATAATCATTTAAATTGCATTGTATTAGCAGCATAGAACACATATATTGCAAAATATAGTAAGAAATGAAGCTCACAGGTTGTAAACTGTCTCCTATTGATACTTTGAAGAAATCCATTTGAAGTATGCCTTCTAAATAGGTACAGGTGAGTCTTCTAGATTTCAGTAAACATTTTGATTTTAAGGTTATTAGTTGATTCTCTAAAAATGTTAAATGTTGCCTGAATTTTATCTTTCAGGGATTTTATTTTCAGAGTGTTCACCAAAACAAAAGTTACATTAAGTTATGTAACTTTAGAAACATAAAAAAATTGGTGTTAAGTATTTGGGTATTTAAGTATGTAATTATCATTATTATTATTTTATGTGTGAACTCTTCAAGACTAGAATGACCTTAGCAAGTGCCTAAGAATGTGCCATTCTCGTAACTACTAAGTTACCGCGTTGTGATTGGTTACTTATACATACATGAATACATACATATTTATATTCTTGCCTAGAAGCTGCAGCGTAAAAATTCTAGCTAAGAATACATTAAAAGTATATTTACATTTGTGTTTCAGACTTTGAGACCACATTAAGGAGCCTCTTTTCCTTTATGCTTGTTACGTTCAATTTTATTTTTAATAAAGAAAACCCTGAATTAAAAGCCCACCTGATGGGGTTCAGATAAGTGCAATATCAGAAGCTCAGATCTGCGTAGGTATGTCTCAGGAATAGCAGAGGCCCCGTGAGCCCACCTCGTGCTCAAGTGCCTTTGCTTTGCTTCTCCCCCATTTGCCAGAGGCATTTCCAGTCAAAAGTAGTTTTTTGATACAGTAGCTTTCTTTTACCTTTAATTGCTGATATTTGCTTTTTAGTATATGCCACAGTATAGAAAATACTTTTATAAGAATAGTGTAATTAGTTTACCAAATTATTTCTTAGGGAAAACAAAAACAGCAGAGATAGTATGTTTGTGTTTGGCATCGTAATTAGTTATTATTAGATTAACTGGTGCATCACTTTATTTCGATGCACCTATTTACTTTGCGAAGGTTCTGAGAATCTTTTAAGAGTATGTCTATTACACTTCATGATTTACTTTATATCTAAATGTGCTAATGACTATGAGCAGAATTTTCTATCCAGTATAAATTAATCAATTAAGCAATCAATCAATGAAAGCTCATTTTTTTCAAATTAATGATGGAATTAAAATTAGTGGAATAAAATAGCAGATAAATGTCATAATATATAATATAATCATAGATAGAGAATGACCCATATCACCACTTAATGCAAAATCAGGGAGCGTGAACAAGTGCATTTTAAATTTCTTGTGTATTCTGATTTGGATTTACTTTATACGAGGATTCTAATCCATCCATTAAAATATTCATATGTAGATTTTTCTAAATTGTACATTGAAGTGGCCAGTGACTGAATTTTGTTAAAGGTGTGGCCCTGTTGCTTTCTGATTCAAATTAGGTTGGATCTGATCCAGGGTACCAAGCTGGGATTCTCCAGCCTGTTTTCATGTGCTTTACTTGAGTGGAAGTTGTCAAAGACAGCTTTCTAAACTAGACAACTCACTGTCATTATTTTGTTGGTCTTGTATTTTTGTACTTAGAAGTTTACTGAAGTGTCTAAAACTGTGCAGCACAGCAACACACTGAGTAGCCAGTTGTTGTTTTTTTTAAATAAAGTTTTAGAGAGTAATAATTAAAAAACAAAGAGCTTCACTGAAGCACCTAAAACATATTATTCAATAATTTGAATACAATACAGCGGCATATTATATATTTCTAACGGGGGAATAAAAATTATTTGGTATGATTTGTAGGATATGAACTTAAGTGTAAGTGGACATGTGATCATCTTGCAGTGGATTGGAAGGTGGTATACATGTTTGATACAAAATTGGGTATGCTTTTCAAGCATGATTTTTATAAAGCAATATTGAAATAGGCAACAAAATAGATTAGATACTTTTGTTTAGTACCATTGAAGAACTGAGGAATGTTTTCTTTTTCTTTATATAAATGAATGGAGGGGTAAACAAAATATTAAAAAGTGACAGTGTAGTATCTTTTAACTTGTATTGTATCAAAAGTCCCTAAATAATTAGATTACCTTTTTAGTCACAGCAGGAAAATAGGACTTTTCTTCAAGGACAAACAAAATATATCAGAAAAGAAAGAGTACTAGTTTCAAAGGAGTTATTTTATGGAAGCACACAGAAGCAATTGCAGTAAATAGCCACTTACTCAGTTTAAGGAATACTAATTCCTTAGTATTTACTTTTTAAGTAAAGGTAATGAAAAAATATCTTTAGAATATATCAAACAGATGAGTTATTTTGTTAAAATGTTAAACTGATAATATTGTCGAATTGTATTCATAGCAACAGTAAATTGCTGTTCTTTATATTCTTATATTTCAAAGACATTTTATTTAAGTGTGAACATTGCAAGGTAATGACAAATCTTTGAACCCATCATAACTCTGCTAAAATATACTGATATATTCAACATACTAATTCCTACTTCATATTTAAAATATATGAATTTTCTTTAGCTTAATTCTGGGAAATGATACTTCTGTCTTGAGTTAGGCAATATTTATTTTAATAGCGCCTTTGGATTTAAGTGAATAACTTGGAGCACTTTCAATTGTCACACATTTATCCTAGGGTGGGCGCTCTTATGTGTGCAACAAGTGTAAATATTTACCAGTATTCTGGAGGTCTTTGCGGGGGCCGTTTTTGTGGATATTGACGTTAGCCCAGGTTGTCTACGTAGGTGTGCTGAAACAAGTATATCTTTGGTAGAAAAGACTTTGTGCATGTCTGTGTGCGTGTACACACACACTCACACCCCCACAGGGCGTACACACACAGGCTTACAGGACATAAGGCTGGCTCTAGGAAAAAAAACTGAAATAAAATTAGCTTTAACTTTGCTTTCTGTAGTTCACTGAAATATAAAGTAACACATAAATCAGATTCTACTTGATTGATTGACAATGTAAAATATATTGAAAATTAATTTTATGGTGAAAGAAGTAACTTACATTTAAATATTTTTAAATATAATAATATACAATGTTACAGGGTTAGTAGGATAATGATTTAAAACTTTTCTTAATTTTCGTAGGCCTTTATTTTTTATGATAACTAAAATGTACTTTTAATTCTCCATGGAAAATACTTATGTTTGAAAATTATTTTATTTGTGCGAAATAGATATTAAGCTATTAGGTACTAGAACTTATACATTATTGAATGGCATTTAATGTGCTTAATGTCATTGCTCCATTTCTTTTAGTGGTTTATTTCATTGCTGCTTGCACTTTAGAGCAAGCATATCTTTTAAATCAGTGGATAAATGATAGAAAAACAATTTCACAACCTAAAAAGATGATTGCTCTTCTAAAAGCTTTGCCATCAATAAGATGAGCTAGGAATGAGGTCAGTGGGTTAATCTGCAGGTCGACATAAGGAGATGTGTGTTACCACTTCTTGTAGTGGACTGTAATTGTCTTTGAAAACACCTGGTAGAGGTCCAGTTAAATTGAAATCAATTACTTTTTCAATCATTTCATGGCATTTGTCAAGTCATTACATCATTGGTAAAAGTGCAAGCAGGTATGCACTTTTTTTTGCAAAGTAGAGAGAAGCTTATAAAACTACTTAAAAGTTTCAGCCTCATTTAAAATGTGTAATTGAAAAAAAACTTGGGTATTATTAATATAAAATGAAATTTGGTAAGAAGTTCATCTTTGCCTTTAGATATCTAAGTAAAAGGAAGCATATATTTCACATTATTTTTGCATTGTCTACTATGCATATATTTTGAAAGGAAAAATATAAAGTAACTAGAAATGGTTTCAAAATATTTTATGACTTGTGAGCTCTGAGACCTTTATTCTTACCACCTCAGAACCCTCTACCAAGTGCACATTATAATCAAAGATAAATATATATCTGCTGTTCATTCATTTTTTTCTTCAAACCATTGACAGTACATGCAGATTTGAACTTGTAGCCAGAAAGAGTGCTTCCATGCTTCAAATTGCCGAAAGACCCCTAGGGATAGAAACTTGACCTGCTTTTATGAAACCATAGAATTACATTTATACAAGTTACCCCAGGGGAAAGGAATGAGCTGATCCCGATTCAAACCTTAATATTGGAACCTTCTGGGTCAAATTTGATTTTTCTTTCTGTTAACACCTGTTTGGCTACCAAATTTCACAAGTAGATATTCTTAGAAAATTTAAAAAATATTATTCATAAATAACATTTCACAGTTAAATCAAAATGCCATCAAAATATTACTTCAAGTTATCATGTTACTCACTTTTCATATGTTACTAACATGTTACTTTTTATTTTTTGTTTATTGTTGTTCAAGTACAGTTGTCTCCATTTACTTTGTAAAACAAAATATTGAGCTTTTAAATATACATCCTAGATGTAAGGAATTTAAGCATAAATTTGTTTCCTTTTACATGAAAACATTGAGTTTGTACTTTTTAAAAATTAATTTATCTCCCTTGAAGAATCAGCCTAAATATGGGAAGAAAAAAAATTTTAAAGCATTTTCTTGTGATAACTTTTCAGAATAAGGGTTTTTATATGAATATATTTAATTTTCATTTTCTTTAAACATTTTAAATGACTATATTTCTTATCTTATTTTTAGTTAGGCCTCCTGAAGGGGTTTTCTTTCCTTTTGCCACTAATAGTAACCAATGAAGATGGTCATTGATAAAGTGGATAAATAAAACCTATTTTTATTTCAATTGGGTTCAGTTTAGTTACGTGGACTGAACTAAGTTGGAAAACTGAAGATAATCGTATCTTCAAAATAAAGAGGAATTTATGTATGTAATAATTGGCTTAATTGCTAGAATATCAAAATGTTATATTATACAGGTACATGAATGAATAATATAAAAAGATAGGGTTATAATATCTTTTTGTTTAGATACTGGAGGTATTCAATGACCACCATTAGATTACAGAACCTACTTCTCCGTATAGAATGACTTGCTTTCAATCTACATCAACAAAAACACTTTATAGATGGCAAAGCAACACACATGCGGACGTGCCCCCCCCTCGAATATACGTTGTAACAGTGACGATGGCTAAGTAGTTCCACAATTGGACTTTGGAATTGGGGTTAACAAGTTCTTTTCCCAGTTAAAAATTTAAAAAAAAATTTCAAAGACCTTTCACTTCTTTTTTCACTTAATATGGATCAAATCATTTGAATAATTGGTTATTTTCCTATAAGAACCAAACGTAAAAATTCCTAATAAGAATGGTTATAATGAATCAATTCTTGGAATGGAGCTAAAGCATTGACATTTTCAATGAATTTGCCACTTTCCTTACTACTGTAAGTCATGATCATCAAGGAGAAAATATTTAGTGTTTTAAACATGTGTTTATTCTTTTGTATTGGCTGTCATGCGGCAAAAAAATACTTTCACTGTAAGCTAATATTTTTCTACCTTGCTTCAACACTCATTATTTGAATGAAGTTCAAAAATTAAAGTAATTATTTGGATGTTTCCTAAGATCTCTTTGATGTCATATTTATAAATACCAGTATGTGATTAAATATTTCATTTACTTTGAAAATTTGCCTCTCCTCATCTCATGGTGATCTAAATGGCTGGCGCTCTCCATTTTCTTTGACTGTGATGGAGGAAGGAAAGGAGTTAGGTCACGTGACTGAAGCACATTATGTGGCCCTTAAAAAGACTAGTTCAGGCAAGGCAACCTATTTTGACTTTTGTAATGGTGATAGTATGAAGTTTCTATGACCTTTTTTGTCTTCCAGTGGCACTCTGCAGCTCTATTTCTAATAATGATTGATGGTATACCACAGGAACTGAAAAAAAAAATCACCTTAAAGTGTTGCTATAAAATGATAAAGTATATGAAAGGAGAGATGGAACTTTTATATTTTAGATAATTTTCTATAAGTAGAATAATCCTTCATTTTGCGCAGAATTCTAAATCATGCTTAATATAGGAAACCTTCAGACACCAAGCTAAATTTCATCTTCTCAAATATCTTAATCATCCAAATTATCCTCATAATAATCCTCTTTTTTTGGTTGAAACTCTAGTGAAATTACACATGAAATATAAACACTTTACAATGGAATTTACCTATAAACTTTTAGCTAAATAGAGAACAGACTGCATTTTTGAGCTGTTGATATCTCAATGAGTTCCCCAAATTCAACAGAGTAAAATATAATTTATTTTTCTTAAGGTGTTTTATTTCAAGTTTAGGAAATAAAATTAAAATGGAATAAACATCTTTACTTTCTCTTTTGGGGTGTGGGATAAATAAGGGCCCATGACAGGGATGCTGTTTGTTTTTCACAAAAGTTGTTTGTGATTTCAGGTACTCTTGGGAAATCTCTTGATCAGATTCACATCTGTTCCTGTCAAACTGGGTGCTAAGATACCGGTCACCCAGCAACCATGTCCAAGAGGGAATTGGGCCGATAATAACTTCAAAAAGGAATGACAGATGCTAGATTAGGATGAAAGACAAAACGCATGAAAAATGAGCTTGTTAGAATCAAAAATTTGTTCAAGCACCTTTATGCAAATTAAATGAATATTGAATATTTTCATGCAGTAATTTCTACTTTTTCATTTGATTGAAAAGCAAAGAATAGTGCATTAAAACTCACAAATGTGACTACTTTCTTTTGTACTAACCAACATACAAAGCCGAATCTCATTTAAAAAAATCAGATTAGCCACCTGGGTTCTTATATCTCTACTAAGTATGCTACAATGTTTTTCTTATAACAGCGATACTCTTAGGGACACTGTGGTTTATCTAATTTTTTCATAAACAGTCTAGTGTGAATTAAGATTATTTTAGATGAATACAAATCTGTTTCTTGAGAAAGCATTTTAAAAGTAACCTTATCCTATTGTCCTTGAAATTGCTTAATGTACATTAATAAAAGATCACTCAAGATGAGTTCACACCAAAATCTCATCGACTGGTTAAATAACAATGCATTAGAGTAAAGCAGGGTGGCGTATCCAAAATGATAAGTAGACAGACAGATCTCTTCAAAATTTAAGATGCATTTGATATATTACTAGTTTTTCTATTGAATAGTTCACATACTAATCAGAATTTAGAAGGGCCTGATAAAAATGTAGTGATCGAGAGAGGATTCTTAGTCTTGGTTTAGCAATGTCTAATGTGGTCACGTAGAGAAATTGATTTTCTTCAGAAATTAATTAATTTTTCATATCGCCCTAAGCTGCAGTTAAAAAGAGTGCATACTTGTCTGTTTTCTTCCAGAAATATTGCCTAATCATATTAATACCATTGCCCCAAGGATGAAAAGATAATTGTACAAATGCATTTGGAAATATGTATCACTGAGTATTTATGATTAAATTATGCAAATGACCCAGCTCTCATCCTTTCCAGACCTAGATTGTCTAATTAGGATTGATATGCTGAATGGATGTTCCAGAATTTGAATACAAGCATGTCCAAAGAGCAGAAAATTGGAAATGACAAGGCTGCAACCCAAAGAAAAGTGTCTTTCCTTTCTATACTTTGTTAATGTGCTGTTAGCAGTTGAGGGTTTTTCTGTCCCTCTGGCTATTTTGTGACTCATATGTCCTTATTAGAAACAAGTATGCAAAATGAATTGAACTTTAGCAACTAACATTTCATTTCTACTTGGTGTTTATTTAAAAATAATAATCCCCTGGTCAATAGAACATCACTGTTAAGTTGCTTCAAACAATGTAAACTTACTCTCAATTGACTTAAAATAAAACTTGCTCAGAGTTGGTATTTTAGCTTTATTTCTTTTTTCAAAGTATATTTTATTGATTATGTGATTACCGTTGTCCCATTTTTCTCTCCCCTTTATTGTTTTAGCTTTATTTCAAAGCTAGCACTCCAAACTTAACACTAAACCAGCACCGTATTTTCTAAGAACGTGCTTCCTGAACTCTACAGTTTATTAATGTATTCATTCATTCATTTACTTAAATGCCTCTCTTTATATTTGGAGAAAACTGTTTAACAACAATTTTGATTGGGAAGAAAAAAACCAGCACTTTAAATGTAACAATGTTTGAATCTGAGGTCCTCAGCAGGCTTTCTCCCTCATTGATTGCACTCATTCATCTTAGGTGGAGGGTGGCAGAGAGGAGCTAGGAAGGGACTGAACTGTTAGGACTCCAGCCTTTGTTAAGCAGCGGGTAGTCACTGCCTCTGAACTCGCCTGGCTCCTGCTTTCCATCTGCAGGATGATGGATTGCTATGTTTAATACATTTCAGCTTTTGTCTGTCATAGTGTGGACAGACAGTACTATCAGTGATTTCAACAGTGATTAGGGAACCATTTCAAACCACTCCTATTGGCCAGACAGCTTCCAGGAATGTCTGATGAAACATACTCATTGGCAGTCTGGCCATGTAAATGTGGAGTTTAACTAGGCAGAGATTGTACACTCTGGTTTAAACCAACGCTGAAGCCCACTGAGAGTTTTACTAGACTACTTATCCACTTTGGAACAAAATTACATGAGACAACATTCTAAGAACATTTTGGGTCTCAAACTAAAATATGCAACCTGAGTGGTCCTACACTGAGATAAATTTGTATTCTTTAAATAGTAACAACATGTGCTTACTGGAAGGATTGTATTCCACAGATTATGATGTCAGTTGTTGCTATACTCTTCAATATTGAGCTGTGTAGCTACATTGGTGGGGGCAGAATGTGAGGACTATGTTAAAGCAATAAGACATGACATGGCATGTGCTATGCTGGGATTTGCTGACCTGGGGTGCTTTGTGGTTCACAAGTCCAAAGAGTGAATGGTATCAACAATCAGAAAGCCACTATATATTTTCCCCAGAGTGCCTTCTTCTATTTATAAAGCTAGTGCAAAGAAATTACAATGAACTAAAAGAAAAGATTCTTTTAGGCCATTAATAACACAGGCCGAGTTTTATTTGGAAAATTTGACTTATATAAATAAATTGAATCATACTAATTCTATCATAATACACCAAGTGTAATATAAATTAAAATTTAAATTTTAAAACATTATAAACCTGGAATTTTTACTTTTTAGTAGGTAATTATAAAAATATTAATTCAGTCAAAGTTTTGAAACAAAAATATAAGTCAGTAGAACTACTTGCATTAATAGGGGAGATTAAACACAAAGTTCAGGTAATAGCAAAGATCTGATGAAAATAAGAACTCCGAAACCCAGATTATATTTTTTTATTGATATTGTTCCTAAATTTCACAATTTCCACCTGAGATCCTTTCAGTAAAAGCTTCTTGTTTTGAGTATGTGGTTACAAATATACAAACACACATCACAGCAGAAATACACAAATAAACACACATTGTATTTCTTTTGAACCAGTTCAGTAGTTAAACTTGTTGGCATTTTGGCATTGCTGACATAGTAATAAGGACAGTTGATGCCATGCCTCTTGGGAGAGTTACAAAAACATTCATATATTTTACAGATTATCTTGTTCTTTGTTATAATTTAAGGCATGTCTTATTGAAACAATGTTCAGCTTAAAAATTGTGCATTCATTCATCATATTCTAAAGGAATCATTTGTCAGAGTAAAACAAAGCTATGCCTCATAGTATACTTTAGAATAGAAATTACATAACTGGGCTTAATTAATTTGGATTTTTCAATCAAACTATTCATAATTTGTATAGCACATATATGGTAAAATAGTGTTCTACCCCTCAACATTTTTGTGTTCATATAATCATTCTAATGTGTGGTTGTCAACTCTTTAGCTGCAGAATATTGCATATTTATTTATTAGTTCCCTAGTGTGGGTGGGGAGCAGGCAGAGAAGTGGCAGGGTGTTTATTCTTTTAGAGAATGTAAGATATGGGGGACAGCTATTAGCAGGTCACATCCCCTGAAATCACTGTGACGTGTGGAATTTCTATCAGGTCAAAGGGAAATGTGTGGTTGAGGTTATTGGAGTTAAGGTTCCTGGCTTTGAGCTCTCAGCAGCAGATGGAATGGAAGGAAGAGGAGGTGTCGAGTGAATATTCTACAGTAGAATCACATGCACTGGCCATACCTTGCCTATCCTGCCACATTTCTTCCTTCAACTATTCGTTAATAAATTTTAAGGAGTTAATCAACATTCAGTAGAGACTTAGGATAAATAAGCTTCCTGGTAGATAGACCTTAAAAAGAGGAAAGGAATACTTATACCATATAAACACCGTAGACATCCCGCCAAATGTTATAGAAGATACAAGTGTTTGGCACATTCCTGTATCTATTTTGCCCACAGGTGAATGTGTTTGAGCTATGCAGAACTGGATTTTTTGTAACATTGGGAGTGTGTGTCGGAGTGAGAGTGCATGCGTCCATTTGTGTACTATAGGTTGCCCACCAACCCTTGTTACACACATTGTTGTTCTTACGTTAAGCTAAACACCATAATTGCAAAGTCATATAAGTCATTTGTCTTACTGTGGTTAAGTAAAAAAAAAATGTGCTAGTAACTAAATGAATGAGTTTCTCATGAAGCTAAGTGAACGAGTTTGCTGTCTGGAAATGTTTTCAGAATGGAGGAATATTAGAATGCCTTTAATCTACCCCATCCATCTCTAGCCAGAGTGAGAGCACACTAGCTTCTGCACATGCACACAGCAGCTCTAGCCTTAGTGTCCAGCTGTTAGTGTTTGGTTTATCCGTAGGTTGGGGGAAATAAGGAGTCAGGCCTGCAGGTTCAACTTCTTACTTCTCAGTAGCTTCCTCCAATGATTTCACCTCTAATGAGGTGAATTACTACTGCATGAAAAAAGAGAAAAAAGGGTTTTGGCCATCTTAGCTAATAAATCACATTGACTGCATGGCTGATCAGATCAATTGTGCATAAATCAGTGCCTTAAAGAGTCTTAAACTAAGATTCTACCAAAGACCAATCAATT
The DNA here is from genome assembly GCA_004026765.1 of Micronycteris hirsuta. NCBI lineage: Eukaryota > Metazoa > Chordata > Mammalia > Chiroptera > Phyllostomidae > Micronycteris > Micronycteris hirsuta. The sequence goes on along the minus strand of PVJI01005314.1, from coordinate 57,307 downwards.
CACCAGCTTGTTTAAAGGCATGGTCTCTTGCCCACTGAAAACTGAACAGGAGTCCACAATATTGAGATTGTTAATATGCTGTCAAATGTTGAAATGAATGTTTTCAGATCTCAAAGGCATGGCTGGGATGAGTCAAACATTTGTGACTATGTTGAATCAACCAAAATATTTTTGTCTTCTTTAGTTCACTTTTGTGAGGTTAGTAAGACAATTTAATTCTCAAGACAGATATTAAAACTCAATTTTGAAAGCTTTATTCACAATTTTAATTTTGGAGAATTGTTTCTCACAAAAATATCACTATGTAATTTTAAAAAGAAATTATCATGATTATCGAAGGGAAGTATTTCATTATCATGCTAGTTGTAGATTTAAGATTTGCCGAATTGTAGACAACTTGAAGTCATGAGAGCAATCAGAAAACTTAATTTCAAGTTCTGACTATATTACTTATTAGCTGGGGGATGTTGAATTAGTAACTGGAACCTCCATATTTTCAAATAAAATGGAAGTAATAAAGATAACTTTTCTATTTATTTAAAAAAAGGTTGTGAGGATAGGAATGTGATAATAGTTATTTGAAAGCACTTAAGAAATGATAAGGTACTTTTCAAGGGCTGTTATTTGTTTAGAATTCCCAATTACTTTTTAAAATTGAGATAAAAATCTACATATAACATTATGTAAGTTTAAGGTGTACAATTATATACTTCAAAGTTGCTAAGAGACTACATCTTAAATGTTCTTGCTCAATTACGTTTTTAAACTCCTTTTACCAGAACAGTTTACAAAAGCGTTAAGAAAATCAACTTTGGTTTTAGCTATCACCTATTTTTCTTCTTTCTAAGGAAATAATACTGAAATCATAACAATTAGAAAGAAGAATCTTTAAATTCTTCAAAATTATATCTTTTTATAAATATAGTATTTATTAAAATTTTATTGGTATTGTCTTTTAAAAATATTAAGAATAACAGGTTGGAGTGGTTAAAATCTTTGAAAAGCAAGAAAGGACAAAATATAGCCATAGCATATGCAAAAGAAATACTTATTTTATTTTGGGGAGAATGACATTTACTGTAGTAACTACTAATGTACTTCTCTATGAAAGCAGGAGATTGTATAGAAGTTTAAATCAAGTATTATTGAATCTTTGGCTTCTTTTTAAGGTAGCTAGAAGGAAATTCTATTATGGTTAAGTCTCTAAGGATCTTATTAAATTAAATACATAATTTATAATTATTCTCTACCAAGCATCTCAAAATCCTGAAAATGGTTATTTCTCGGAGTGTCCTGTTTTGAAAATAAATTTAGGATAAGCATTAAAGCATCTTAACATCAAATTTGTTGTCTGCCAAATATTTTGTGAACTCATCAATATAATATAATGTTCCTTATTTCAGAATACTATTGTTCTGCCATTGTCTGTAGATTTATGACAATATCTTGACATTTTTGTAAATTATGGAACACACATTGTTTCTCCCTTGTTATATTATGAAATTTAGTAGGTTGTTGAAATTGTATCTGATTGATTTTCTCTTTGGCATTTGTCTACAAAAGCGTCTCATGTCCGAAATTCACCAGAGGAGGGGAAATCCAGGTGGATTTCTTTAGCTGCATTTTCCTTTATGTATCTAAAATTTTGAAATATTTGTGGTCTGCTGTTAACAGTTTTATGTAACTATTGAGATGCTGGCTAATAGGAGATAGTCTGACTATTTCTTGAACTTATCAATTAATTTTAAAACTGGAATTAATTTAATTTTTGGTGATTCAGTTACCTCTCTAGGATTATTATAAAGTATTATCTTGTATTTATTCTTGGTAAAACAATCAGGTACTTTCTAAAGGTACATAGTAGACACTGATTGTAAGTATATTTGACTCTGTATAAAAATTTGTATATTATTGAAACATATTAAAATATTCTTCTTTTTAAATCCTCGCTTAAGAACACTTTTTCATTGTTTTTTAGTGATAGTGGAAGGGAGAGAGAAAGAAAGGGGAAGAGAGAGAGAGAGAGAGAGACATAGGCATGAAAGAAAAACATTGATTGGCAGCTTTCTTGTATATGCCTGACCATGGAATTGAACCCACAACCTGGGTATGTGCCCTAACTGGAATCAAACCCGTGACTTTTCGGTCTACTGAATGATGCTCCAAACAACTGAGCCACACAGCCAGGGCAATATATTAAACTATGCTTATGAAATTTTTAATTTTAGATCATTCTGATCATGACCAAGAAATTAAAACATTAATATAAATGCATATGTTTTAGTATAATATAAGTATAATATAAATTGTTTTTAATTCCTGAATTTATCCCATGTTTCTGTAGTACTTTAAGCACAAATATTTAAACTTTGTGGACATTCATACACATATCATTCTATAAGAAATGAGATTTTATGTCTATCTCAATTATTATTAAGGTCTATCTATCAGATTAATTGTAAAAAGTAACCAATTATATAAGTTTTGAAGTACCTTAAATTTGAATGGAGTGGACAGACCAAAAATTAGAATATATACACTTGCAGTTTAAAACATCATCAATGATAATAAAAATTATAGCTACCAATATTAGTGATTTTTATTTGGTACAGAAAAGTACCTTTGAATGTTATATCTTTAACTCTCCGTAATAGCCGTATCAGGTAGGTCCAGCCTACTTTGAAAGAAGACAAGGGCACTGAGAATCAGAACGTAACTTCCCCATAGTTACATGGCTAGAGCATGGCAACTGGGGGAAACAGAAGCCAACCAATCTCATCCTAGAACTTTATCTCCTGTATTTTCCTGTTCAGAGAGTATTTAACCAATAACTCTAATCTAGATTGTAGTTTGAAGGTTATAAATTATTTAGAAATAATAATACACATTTCTTAAAAATCCTTAAGACACATGTATGTATTCTGTGTATCTATAACAATTTATTAGTTTTATAGGACAACTTCAATAATGTTTATAGTTCTAAGATTTTTAGAAACATTTTTACATTAAAGATACAGAACAAGCTAGTTGTAACATTTCTTTATAGGAAATTCAGAAGTGACATTAAGTTTTACATCCATTAGCTCTCTAGATTAATTTTCGTTGTCTCTAATTTTGTGATAGTAGTCTAATTGTATGCTCTTCCAAGTACAAAAGTATATTCTCTTTCTTTTTATTCCTTAAATCTTGTTACAGTGTATTTTTTAAAATCTTAAGTTTATTATCATCAAAGGAACTCTTATCACACATCGAACCATACAGATAAGGTCAAATTTTGCTAAGATAAAATTTGAAGTAATTGCAGTGTTAATATATTAAATGTTCGTGCCTTTAGATCAGTGGTTATCAGTGGAGAGAAAGTAATATATAAGTGTAACTGGTTTATAACCCATTGTAATCCAGTCCTATCTTGGCAGATTCCAATGCTCCTTCCCTGCTTGTCTCACAGTTCCACCTGACGATATTGCTAGTACTGATAGAGTGAGCCACTTCTATAATTGAGAGTTAGAACTTCTAATTGATAAAATTGTTATTTTTAAAAGCATTTATGTGGGTGTATAATTGGGACTTAAGCATTATTTGTGTAGTAGATAAAGTTTTCCATCGGCAGAATTTGTAACAAAAACTTCCCAGTTTTCATACCCCGTTCTGGGTGGGGTCTGTTTTCCTTCCCGTGTTCTTTGGAATAAACTTCATCACCCCGTCTCAATTACCCACCTGGATGCCATCTTCTCTCCAGGTCATTTGCCATTCTTTTTGATATCTTCAGAGCTTTACTTTTTAATTTGTTTTCATAGCAGAAAAGGTACTTTGATATGTTGGCACCCTCAAACACCATAGGAAGAACTGGTTATTTATCAGATTGGCACATTCCTGTGATGTGCAAGTTCCTTGTGGGGTAGGTGTGTCACTCTGCTCGTTTTGGTTTATTCACTTTAATCAAGTGTGGGAAATAATGTTTTTTTGTTTGTTTGTTTTTAACCAGGTAGTTAATGTGTAGGGAAAGTGATGGAACTCTTGTTCCAGGATACCTACGTTTAAGGTAAGGAGTCAACTGTGGTAGAACTAAAATATTTTTATTTCTTTTGGTAATGTGTAATGTCTCTTCAAAATCTTATGAAGTGATATATTGCTTAAATCAGGAACAAAAGGGTATCATTTCTTTCTAATTCAGAGAAGAAGGTATAGAGTTTCTATATAATATGTAACAATGATTCCTGTATCTTAAATGGTGGTTTGCTGAATGCCAACTATTATATGTTGAAAAAGTGGGGCGTGCCTTGACATTTCTGAAGTTGTATGCCAATTCATAATTGAGTCTATCAGTGGAATTACAGCGATTTTCCATTGCTACCCTCTACCTCTGGCTTGGGTGCCTGTCCAGGATGATTTGAACTGTTTACTCACAGCCTCGTGTCATTTCAAGCTAATGCCATTATGTGAAATGAAGTAAATTCTTGAATAAAACTCAATATTTTTGCTTTGGAATGGTAATTTTAAGTATACCAGAATCATTCAGTTTAAAATTCTATTAGCTCAAGCTCTTGGGAGTCTCAAAACTTTATTTCTTCTTTTGTAACTTTCAATGCTAAGAACCAGGTGAGGGACTCTTCCATGGAAAGACAAGGATACGCTGAAGGAAACAGTGACATTTTCATTCTTTTCTAGAGCCCTCCCTTTTGAAGATCTGGCTTTGTTCTTTTTCTCCTACGAAATTTGATTCTTTGCCTTTATGACTTCCCTAGGGCAGCAGTTGCACTGCTTTGCAAATAGTATGCTTATTTAAATGTGTGTAGGAAATAAATGTGGTACACCATGTTTAAGCAATGGGCATTGCTTACTGTAACCTTTCTAAATGATCTCAACAAAATGCATGCTCTGTGCCCCTTTTCTTTGCTCCAACATGCTGCTACATCAATGAGCACTGCAATTGGCACTTGCGGTACAGTGTATTTGAACTGAACTTTTCTCTTCACTTGAATATGGCTGATAAACCAGAAAAGCTCCTTGTTTCCATTGTAGTGTGATGAATTGGAATTTAGAGTACTGTTGTATTTTCAAAATAGAATAGAATCCTAGAATCATTATTACTGTACTTTGAAACATTTTCAAGTAATACAGTTAGAAGGAGCCATGCACACCTTTCGTAATGTTGGGGTTTCAGTATTGAAATGATAGAAGCATTTCTAGTTCACTAACTGTGACATGTTATTGAAAAGTAAGATTCCTTTAAATGAGCTAAGTCTCACCTGAGCACTGACCTTGTTAGCCAGTGTGCTCTAACGAGACACCCAGAAGTCTCTGACAAGTCACAAGAATAGATAGATATCTCTTTTTGGGAAATCATTTTTCAGCTTGTTATAAATCTTGGTGAGTAAATTGTAGGAGAAATATTTTAAAATTTAACTTTGGATATTAGGTATCTTGGTATCTCCTGTTTTGTTTTGTTGTGTTTTTTTTCCTCATCTTCACTAACAATTCCCCATAATCCTTCAGTTCTTGACCCTCTTAATTTTGACTCTCCTTGGAATATCTCTACTGCTCACTTTACTCAGCTATCAGCTATCCATCACAAAATTTGTACTATTGTGGAATGGTTTTTGCTCGTTTTTTTTTTTTTTTCAGCATTATTTTGTGTGTGCCTGTGTACTGACAGTATGCCAGGCAGTAACTTGAGTACATTTCTCCTTTTATTTAATCCTCAAGAGTCTCATCTCCATTTTACAAAGGAGGGGTACTGAGTTACCGAGAAATCAAACAAATTGCCCAGGGCAACAGGTGTTAAATGAGGAGTTTACTCAATTAAGTAAAATTCTTAATTCCCAATTCAAATTCTACACTCCTGACACTCCACTTACCACTGCTACTTAACTACTACACCGGACTTTTATCCTAAGGAGAGCTGCATGGACCCATTGGAGTTCCGGTTTTCTCACTCGACAGTCAGGAAGCCTAACACCTGACCAACAAGATGAGGATTTAAGGAAAGGACATTGAAAAATTAAAGTTAAGTGGCATAGAAATCACAAACTACATAGAAGTTAGTAGGAATTCAATAAATGTCCTTGGCCATTTCTCTGTTTCCCAGGTCAAATCTGGGAAAGAGAAATCGAGCTGGCACTTACAGTCAGTCCGCAGAAAGGTCGTGGTGTTGAACTTCCTGGCCCCAGCTCTGCAGTGGCTGTAGGGAACTGCAGACTGTTGTCCTATTCCTAGACAGCCCAGTCCTACTCAGTAGCAATATTTGTTTGACTCCAGTGTCACAAACAGATGTGTTTGTTTACGTGAGACAAACACCATCAAAAGCAGACTCAAGACTGGCAGCTGTAACAATGTACTTTTCAGCTATATTTCACAGTTTGTTCATGGTGAGAAGTGCTTCTATTTAAGCGTCTTTCTTGTGGACTAAGAAAAATAGGCATATCCTGGTGCTGACCAAGAGCTGAAACTTAAAAAAAAATCTTTACCCAAGGATATGTTTATGATTTTAGAGAGCGAGGAAGCGGGAGAGAGAGACAGAGAGGGAGAGGGAGAGAGGAAGGGGGAGAGAGAGACAGAGAGGGAAAGAGGAGAGAAAGAGAGAGAGAAATAGAAAAGAGAGGAGGGAGGGAGAGAGAAACATCGATCAATGGGTTTCCTCCTGTACATGCCCTGACTGAGGATGGAACCCACAGCCTAGTTACCGTATTTTTCAGACCATAAGACGCGCCTAGGTTTTAGAGGAGGAAAATAGGAAAAAAAAAAATTTGAAGCAAAAAATGTGGTAAAATATTTAATAACATAAATAACATAACATTTCACCAATGTAAATATAAACAGAACATTTGGACTATGAGATGCATCCCGATTTTCCTCCCAAATCTGGGGAAAAATAGTGAGTCTTATGTGCCCTGTCTGGGGATCGAGCCCATAACCTTTGATGTATGGGACAATGCTCCAACCAGCTAACTGAGCCACCCAGCCAAAACTAAACTTCTGGATTTTACTAGGGATAAAATTAAATAAGGAATTATTTCCTCATTACTGAACTGGGAGAGTTATGTTTTTAATGTTGTATTTTGAGTTTCTGCAGCATGCATGTAAATATTAAATTATTATATTAGTGTTGCCAGAAATCTGGGAGGAAAATAGTGTGGTACATAAAAGGCAGATTTAGAAAACAACAAATAAATTAAGAAATGGTTCAATATTTACAAACATTTTCTAATTAAAGTCTTGTGGTTTCATGCCATTCACATATTTTGGGTTTCAGAAAATATTATGGCTATCTGGAAAATGAAAGCCTTTCTTATGAAGATCACTTTCATAGGCTTCTAAAACATAATATAAAATACTTCCTTGTTCATGTAGAACAACTGTGCCACCATAATCTATTTAGATATAGGCTAAGAATTTTTTTATGCCCTCCCTTAATTTTATACATGCTCTTTATCTTTTTAAGACAGAAAAAAATAATGAACTTTTCCTTCAAGTCCATAAGTCACATATCTCTTGAAATCCAAGCTTAAAGACATGAACATGAAGGTAATTAAAAACAAATTTATCTGTTCAGATAGTGGTATGGGCTTTAGAACTTCACTGTGTTCTTTTTCATGCTTTATTCCCTTGCTCTGTTTTTATTTTATCCCTTATTTCACCTTTTATTCATTTTGCGTTTTGCATCTTTCATTGTTTTTTAATTTAATTTTGTAGTTTTAACACATTAATCAATTTAAAGCTTCTGAAATTGAAGTTAAAGCTAAATAAGCAGACATAAACTTACAAATGCCTGGGATAATATATGTATGTGTATGTGTATATGTATGTCTATGTGTATATGTATGTGTATATGTATGTGTATGTGTATGTGTATGTGTGTATTTAAAAGGCCCATGCTGTTTTCCAAGGAGTCCAGTTTGGCTTGGTTAGAGTTTGAAATAGATCTGTTAATCAGAGGTGAGTGAGTGGCAAGCTCAGGAAAGGCCCTATGTGATATGATTAAAGAATTTGAACGTAACATGGCATATGATGAAAAATCATCAGAAAATATTTTCTATTGGAGATTCTTAATTGGAGAATGATATTATTGGATTTGTGTTTTGAATAGGTAACTGTGACCCTCCTAAGAGTGAATTAGTAGCATTTAAACTAGAGACTATTACAGTAATCCAATTTGAATTAAGGCTTTAGTGGAAGGCAGCAATAGTGGGGATTCAAAAATGAAAAAGAAAAGAGATTACAGTAAAACAGACTTAATGAGATGTTTAGGGGAAAAAAGTGAGCTGAGGACACCTTTCTATTCTAGTGTTTGATGAACAGTGTTGTCAGTTATAAGACCATGAGGTAGAGATCTGGTAAAAATAAGTAATTCCATTTTGAAAGTTGTGAGTTCGAGATGCTTGCGAATTACGCAGGTGATGTCAGAAATAGGTATCTGAGATTCAAAGAAAATATCAGGACAGGAACCAGAGATTTTGGTGTGAACTTTTGAAGAAATTTTGAGGTGAGAGTTAGAGAGTTGTGGGTTGTGGCCAGAAAATCATAAATGAGATTTTCAGAAAGATTTGATAACTACTCTCTGAATTCATAATGTTTTAATCATTTCTCTATGGTATTAAAAACACTGCCTTAGTGTCGTCCAGTTTCAAATAATGTTTTGAAAACCACATGTCAACTTTAACAGGAAAAATAGTCTTAATTCATAGAGGTCAAATCTTATTTTCCCGTTATGAATTATTCAGAGTTCGGTGGAAATCAGAGGTGGGGACTTGCAGACAGCACATCTCCCTGTGCTGCTGAGTTACGGCTGCCACTGTGTGAAAGAAATACCTTCATTGGGTTTGGGTTTCATTCTAAGCTTGTGATAATAACTAGTGTCAAAAGATGACAACATTCTGTACTGGAATTTGAAAAATACTTTTGATTAAAAAATGGGAGTCCTGTTAACAGAGTTTACCTTAAACTCTCGGCTGACCTTGTAGTTGGCAAGGTGCTATAAACCACAAGGGAAGGTTCCATCCATGGAAGGCAGCAGCAGGTCCAGCGAGGTTGTGGGCTAACCTTTGGTGATTTAATCTAATGCCAGAAGGTAGGAAAAGTGTTAAACATTGTGCTTTAAAGTCAACAAGAACAATCAGCAACAGCAAATGAATATCACAATATCATTTAGAAAGTAAGACCGATCTAATGTAAATCAATCTCAACATTAACAAATTAAAATTGATCAGAATTAATCAACATTCTCATACCAGATATCTCGTAAACAATAATGCACTTTGTTTTTGGTGACATGATTCTTTCAAGGAATTTATCTAACCTTAGACGTCCAGTCTAGTTCTTAGAGTCTATGTAAGAGAAAGATCTTTTCTTCATGAAATTAGTGAGTTTTTGTATGCACAAATGTCTTTGTTAAATAAGAGAATTTAATTATAATAAAAAACAACTAGAGACTATTACAGTCCATCTTTAGGGAATAATGTATTGTTCTCACTGGACTTTTTGTTGAGATGCCTCCGTTAATATGCCTCTTCAATACTGCATAAAAATATATATTAAACAACAAAATTCTCATTGCAAACTTTAAACTATCCACCAATTCCCTATCAATGAAAATACCCTCTCATAGTAAGAGTCTGCCAGTTTGTACTTTGTTTTTGAGTGTATATTTCTATTGCCTTTGTTTAATCTAATTAAATGCTATATAATTATGGGTTTGAAGTTTAAGTTCTAGTATTTTGTAGGTAGGAATTTCTTAGACTTTCATACTGACGTGTCTGTCTTGCTCGCTATTGTCCCTTCCTCTAAAAAGGTCACTATTGATTTGATTGGAGAGGAAATTAAGCACTGTTAACTTTTTTCCCATTTGTGCGTTTAGTTCATTTTATGGTTTACCAGTTTGACCATTTATACTTTATACCTACCTGGGAGAGAGCAGTGATTACTAAGAATATTAATTGCCCAAATTTCCAGCTCAGCTGTCTGTCGCACTGTCACCACTTAGCTTGAGCAGAATGTTAAAAAACATATTTTAGAAATGTTACTTTACAACTAAGTAAATAATACGGTCCCTGATTGTGTATAATATAGGATATCTTTACCACTGTAGTTGGTGAAATCCAATAGCTGTTTAACAGTAGGTCTACCCATAACTGTTCAAGAGAAAAAGTATTTATTTATTTTCATATGTGTAAAGTTATTGAATATGTAGAAAATTAATTTAAAGTAAATTGCATATGAGGGAGTGTAATTTAGTAAATATTACCTTGAATTTGCTACTAGACAATGGTACATATTCATTCTGTCTTTAATCTTTTCATTTTCACATTATTAATATTCTCCCTTAAATGCTCAACAGAATTCAAACTAATGTGTACATGTATGTGTGCATGAAGTGATGAAACACTATTTTTCATCTATCGATTCCATATTTGTTACATACTTCATAAGTGGCAGGCATTCTTCTAAGTGCTTTAAACACACTAGTGAATATGACAGATAAAAATCCCTGCCTTTGCAGGGTTTATATTCTAGAAGTCATGGTTGGGGGCAGAAAATAAATAACAAGCATAATATATAGGAAAGTCATGTAGTTTTAAGGTGATACATAGTATAAAAAGTAGATTCCAGTGAAGGCAGTTTTGGAATGTGGGTAGTGAAACAGTTGAAATTTTAAATAAAGTGGTCAGAGTAGGCCTCATTGAGAAAATGACATTTGAGACAATATTTGAAGGAGATGTGAAGAGCTCAAAGGCATTTTAGCAAAGCTTATTATTCCTCTTTGCATTTCCTCTGGCTTTGATTTCTAACTTAGTGAAAGAGAGAAGAGTGGGTCAGAGGTAGTACAATAAGGCTTTTCATTATATACAAGTAGGAAAAAATTAAAAATTTATCTGCAATTCTCACGTACAAGAGCATATTATGCTACTGATAAAAACTAGGTTTTTAAAATCTTGTTTCCACCACTTGCTGGATTTATAATCTTAGGCAAGTTCTTTAAAGTCTATGAGCTTCAGCATACTCATCTCTTAAAGTGGGATGATAATACTTGTCTTATATTAAATAAAATCCTGCATATCAAGCACTTAGTGCAGTGACTGACATAATAAAGACTCAATAAATATTAAGTATTAATATTTTGATTTAATATTTTAATCTTTTTTTGAGAATATGGACTTTTTCAAAGCCCACCAAATGAAGCTTTCTTTCTAAAGGGAAATTACCTAGTTTCAAGAATTTCTATAATGGTACATTGTTTTACTATATAGTCAAAGAATAAAGTGTGTGATTTGGAATACTTCAGATTTATTTATATTGAGGCAATACCTGAATAAATCAAGGGGAGACTGTTACCAATACCCAAGCTGAGTAGCCAAGATAAATTCAATGGTTTGTCCTTATTTGAAGTTTAATAGAAATGTTTTAATTATTCAAGTAGGTCAATGGACTGCAGTGATGACTGTTTGTTTAGTTCTGCGTGAAGGGATGTACACTCCCTCACAGTGCATTGGAAGATGTGCAGGTCTAGGCGGTTTTTAAAGGTAGTAGAACATTTGGAGTAGAATATTAGAAAGTCAGTCTTATACTTTAATGTAACATTCTTCATGGTTATATTTCCTTTATTAAAAGATTGGCTTCTATCACCTGTTCCCTCGTTCCTAGGGCGGCATAGGTAGGGCAACCATCAAATTTATTGGCCACATTAGAACATTCCAGAGAATAAACAGAAGCAGTACTAATAATTATGTTGGGACAGCAGGTGAAACAAGGACTGTCCCAGGCAAACAGGACATAAGGTCCTGGAACCACAGGGCAGCTTTTTTTCATGACTGGAGGTTCTAGCTGGTAGCATAGGGATGAGTAGTTTTTAAAAAGTATGAGATAATTGTTACCTCAGGGATAATCTGAGTAGACAAAACAAAATTACCTTACTTGGAGGCAGGCCAGATGAGCAGAATTCTTACCCTTGTTTTTTAATTTTAATTTTAATAAGGGTTATAGAGTTTCTCATGAGTGCCAATGGTTACAAAATTGATTCAAAGCTCATTTTAATACAGACTTCTTTGTAAAACATCTTTTTTGAGGTTTGTTTTTTTCTTCTTCTTTTTTTCTTCTTTTTTTTCTCTTTTTTTCTTCTGTTTCTTGTATTTCTGTACATCTCAGTAAACAAGGCCCTCGTTTTCCTTGGCAAGAGCTAGGTAACTTGTTCACAAAAAGTAGAGTCAGTTTATTTCCAAATACCTGTTTTTGGTTGGTTTTGGTCTTACTGTGACCATAGGAGCCAACATTCCCAAAGGTTTTGCCACAGTCTTCACCGACAAATATGTTGGAAGAATAATTACTTTTGGTAGGGAGTTGAGGAAAAACAGGAAAAAATATTTGCAGACTTGCTTTTTCTGTCTTGTGCTCTGTCTGACCAGCAAATTCCTGGGCAGAACTTCAACATTAAATTCCTCCACCATGCATGGACAGCCTCTGAGAGAAAAAGAGATAGGGAAAAGGGAGGAATTAGAAAAAGCAGAGGGAAAAAAACACAGTGCTGGCATTTCCAGAATTTACCTCATTATCTTCTAAACACTGTGCTACTTCTCTCATTTTCCAATCGAGAACGTGTGCATTATTTCTCAAGGGAGTGTTATTCCCAATACTGTATTAGAGTCACAATTTTAGAAATGGGAAAAACCAAATCAACTTTAATGGTGCATCGAAAATCCCATGTCTTTGAAAGGTTAATATGGTTACACCCTTTATTAAGTGAGAGTTGGGTCAAATAGAGGCTAGAAGGAGGTGTAGTGAGGTAACAAAGTGTGGAATTATTTGCTGAATTCTTCAAGTTCTGACTTCATTCTGGGGACTACTTTCTGTTACAGAGGTAGCAATTCTGGAAATGATGTCCCATTATAGAATTTTTAGAGGTGCTCTTGGGCACAATAGCTCTAGATAGTGGAGATGAGGAAGATATTCAGGGTCTTCGAGGCTGGTATACTTCACTGGCTCGTTATATGAGAACCTTGCATCACCCTTTTTGCCTCTAATCACGTTTTCCATTTCTCGTGTGTGCTTCGCCCATAACCCCAGTTTTATATCATAACACTTGCTGTATCAGCACCCGTTCTCTTTCCAGTGCTCAGTTTTAAACAGCCTCATTATGAAAAATATAGTACTTAAAAACATGGCAAAAATGTATATTACTTTAACACAAGATAAAGAGATTATTGAGAAGTGCATTGACTGCTGAACTAACTTTATCCTAAGGGGCATTTCACTATTTTAATTGATTTTTTTTCCTGTCCATTTTATTAAAAGAGTCCTTGGAGAAAGCACATAGTAGATTACTTCCGGAAACAAAGGAATGCTTAAGTTACTTGTTATCACTACCAATATGTTCATACTTTTGTGAAGTTAAACATTTTCTCATCTTTTCAAAATAGCTGATAATGATGAACAAAATAATGGGGACCAGTTAGTTCGAACTCTAGCTAGGATCTCCTTGAATTTAAATAGCATGTGCTAGTTGGGAAAATGAACATAAGTTTTCTTGATTTATGGCAGTTTTGTAACAAGACTAGGGATTGTAATTTATTGTATCCAGTACAATGACCATTAAAATATTTTCTTATTTTAGATTCTGAAAGCCATGCCTGGACAAAGTAGGTCTTCAGAAGGGCCTTCACGAGACACTATCAGAGGTCTTCAGATAGGGTCTCCCATTGCTTTAAGGCACACAAATTTAAATCACTAAATAACCTTATAAAGCACGGCTTGAAAGTTTATGAGGCCCATACAGGCTCTGCTGCCCAATTCCAGCACTGGTGTGGACCTTGGGTTATAGTGTTCACACAGATTCAGATATAGCTCAAACGCTATCACCCTCTCTGATAGTCGGCCAATGTAAAAGTCATGATGTTACATGATAAGGTTGGAAATCATAGTTTTAGTCTGGGAAGGTCTGTCTGGAAAAAGCCCAGCCATTATTAATATAACAAGAATGGTTTGTGTGACATCAATGTAACCTGACAGCCAAGGAGAATGGACTGGAATGTGCATGTGTGAACAATGACGACTTCACTGTACTAGTCAGTGGGGGGCGGTAGATGCTGTGAGTGAGCATGTGTGCTGTGTGGCCATCTCATTCAAAATGACTGAGCAAGTAAAGCCATGAATCTGCATCAGATTTCGAGTTAAGCTTGAACATTTCTCCACAGAAACTATCTGGATGATCCAGAAGGCCACAGCCATGGGCAAATGGTGATTGGCAGCTTCATCACGACAATGTACCCACTCACACATCATGTCTCCTGCAGAGATTTTTGGCGAAATATCAAATCACCTAGGTGACTCAGCTGCCCTACAGCCCAGATTTGGCACCCAGTGACTTCTGGCTTTTCCCAAAACTAAAATCACTTTTGAAAGGGAAGGGATTTCAGATCATTGTCAATGAGATTCAGGAAAATACCATGTGGCAGCTGATAGTGATTGGGTGAACTATGTGCTTACTTTGAAGGGGACTGAGGTGTCATTGTCTTATGTACAATGATTCTTATATCTTCTTCAATAAATGTCTCTATTTTTCATATTATATGGCTGGATGCTTTCTGGAAAGACCTTGTATTAACATTGCTGTTTTCTCCTATTCTACTTGTACTTTAAGTGATGAGATGTACAAATGAGGTTTATGGACATTTTCAAATGAAATTCAGTTTATATTTGTTTTCTTCTCATATGTAGAAGGTAAAGCTTGGCTCTTTGTCAGTAAACTCAGGGAGATAAAGAAGAATGTGTGAAAACAGGGCCTACATGTGTCTCTCAAAATAACAGCTCTGTGTTTGAGTGAAGGGAACCTGCACGCGGTAGGGCACAGAACCCATGACTTGGCACTTCTAGGCCCCTCAGTTGAACCCCTCCAGTCTTTCTGGCCCAAGTGCTACAGATGGATCCAATGCTCTGGGATCCTTTTACATCAGTGTTGGCTCTTCCCTACAAAATGTTTTCTCTTCTTGTAGCCTTGAAAACTTTTTCCTCAAATAGTCCCTAGGAGGGAACAGTCTGAAGAAGCGACAACTTCTCTGATAATTTCTTTCTGAAACATATGGGCTTCACTTTCTCAAAAAAAATAATTCAGGTTGCTTTTCTTAGTTTTCTTCTCTGAAAGAAAGAAAGGGAGAAACAAAGAAAGAGAGAGAGAAACAAAGAAAGAAGAAATAATTTATCAGTAGTTAGAATCAGTAGTACATACTTAAGTCTAAAAACTAATCCAGTATTAGCTTTCTTACTTAATTTAATCAAATACCGTTAAAATGAGAATAAATAAAATGGCAGAACAAACTGTTTCAGTTGAACCTAGCAAGCTGGATGCTCTGAGTTTTCTACAAGTTTTATATTTTATTAGTGGAAAGTAACTTATTTTGAGAAGCTAAGTTGATCAAGATCTATCATTTGAACAAGTTTTTCCTCTATTATAACATAAAAGATTATCTAGTTCTAAATCTTGATTTTTAAATAACAAACTTGGCAAAATGTAAGTTTTATCCATATACCACAGCTTTTTAACAGGATTGAAGATCACAACTTATTTTATCAAAAATTACTATTGAAACATTTTCTTAGTTTAACTTTCTCCCCTACTTCCCACATTAAAGAAAAATAACAAAGCACACTTATTTTTTACATGTATGTAACCCCCAGGCATTTTAGATGGTGTTTATTTGTGACAATACCTAACATGTAGGAGTAAAATCATTTCACTATTGGGAACAACAGTACTCCCATTTTAACAGTGAATTGTTGCCTTATTGTTTATATTTAGCAGTAGCAGTGTTATACATTTAGGAGAAATAAATATCCTGTCCTTTTTTCCAATAAGAGAGCCACTTCATTTATTTCTATTTAGTTGTCTTCTTTTTGTCGGGATTTAGACTAATGAGAAAATCTCAGAAAGATTCTTTACTGTCTAAACATCAAGCACGTAAATGCTTCTCAATAGAAATAACACAAGAAATGCATTCGAAGACAATGCATAGCCTGAGAAATTCTTGTGTGCTGACAGCTCTCCAGCAGTGTTGTCACAGCAGGAAGACATCAGTTGAAGAAACAGATAGTGACCTCAAAAAAAAGTCTGGTCAGCAGTGTGGACAGGGTTTCACAAGATTATAAATCACCCCAGGGTCGCTCTGTTCCCACCATAAAGAGAGCATGGTCGTTTTATTGTAATCTAATAAGAGATGGGAGCAAAGGACAGCTCCAGTGTGTGTTTGCGAAAAAAAATTCTTGATTACAGTTTCAAAACTATACAGTTTCTGTGCTATTGAAGTGCAGATTATAGGGGTTAAGGCCATGTTAGGATTGGATTACCTTTTATAGCTTTATGTTATCCTCCAGTTCATGAATCAGAAAGTACTTAAATTAAACTGAACATTTGGGAGTAATCCTAGTATGTGGCATGGTGGTAGAAAATTAATCATGATTTGGTGATAGATTATTCAGCCTTTCATTTGAAGGAGGGCTTTTACAAAATCAGTCAGTAAAGTAACTCTCTGGTGGATACACACACACACACACGCACAACACATGAAGATAAAACTGTATATAATATGTTGTGTTGGTTCAACGGACAATGATTTAATGAAAGAAAACATACATTTATATAAAAATATGTATGAGGGATATAAACATTAAGTCTGGAATGAATTACTAGCAGAATTTTAGAGCTTTTTACAATGCTCACTTTTGTTTGTTAATTTCCATGTTTATTTTTGTACACTATTTAAAACTAAAGAGTTACTAAATATTTTAAATGACCTAATTTGACATGAGAAAAGCTAACATTTCCATTTTGAAAATAGAAATCAGAAAATTGCTGTAATTAGATTAAGGTTTATTGAGGCCATGGTGGCCAACACTGCTAGCTTTGATGACATTTTAAAATGATACATGCCTCTTAATTCGTCCTAGCAGCGCTTTATGTGCTGGTGAAAAGAAAGTTTTACTTTATTCAGTCATTTTATCATTTGTACTTAAGCTGCTTCTTCAACACTGTTTGCTCTATATACATTTCCGGGACCGTAATCAGAAGTCTTACCATTTAAATGGATTTTATTCTCCAACTTATCGCCTTTGCTTTGTCAGTTCGTTCCTCTGAAACCATGCTGACATCTAGAGATAAGTCCTATCAGTCTTAGGCTATTGACTGAATTTTGATTGTGAAGAAGCCATCACTTAGGGCAGAGAAAAACAGAGTGAGGTGTTCCGGCTAAGGATGTATTTTATGTTATGGTTCCAAAACCCAAAGGTAAATAAGATGGAGTTTGCAGCTCTTCATTTTTTATTAGGTGTAAGATGGACTTTGCAGGCTGTTTTCATTGTCTGTTTCCTTTTCCCTTTAGCAGTCACAGACCCTGTGGTTTTGCTCTGATTTACTTTCTCAGCAGAGATGAATGTGAGAGGGAATACTGACTCTCGGAGGGTATTACACCGGTCGGTTAAACATAGTGGGTCTTTAATTCATCTCTGTTTATTTTCCAGTTGTCAATTTCTCTTTGTTTCTTCCTCATTTATATATGCTTAAGTAGGTGAGGAGGCAGATTTCAACTGTATCTTTGCCTAATAATTTCTCCAGTGCTCCTAAAAGTGCTACTTTTATAAACTGGAAACTGGGAGTGATCAATATCCAGGCAGGTTCAATTCCTGTTTGAATATAGAAAACCCTACTTTGTGACATTCAGTCTCTGTTGGCTTAAAGAACAAAAACTCTGAATGTCATTGCAAATTCAAACTGAAGAGAGTAAACAGGTCAATAGTAACCAAGTTCTTATTCTAAACTTATGCCAACTTGACTGTCTCCCATTCACTGCCATAAGAATTTTGCATGTAGAATTAAGAAATATTTCATCTCAATTTCTTAGACTGCTTCTGAATCTGTTAATGTTGAAGGTGAGTTTTTAATTCTCCCTTCCTTTTCAGTACTTACAGTAGTAAAGATTTATAACAGTAAATGAATATATCTACTTAAAATAAATGGTGATTTTAGGAGAATAAGCTCTTCGGGTGTCCTATCTGCAGAATATGTATCATTGATCATTTATAGTAGAAATACTCTATTTCTACTCTCTCCCTAGATAAAGCTTACAAATTAATTCACAGCAACTGTCATCTAACACTGGAATTTCTCGTACAATTAAGACTTGCATATAACCATCTGTTTTGCATATGTATTTCTTCTTGGTAATCTTTGTTACTAGATGGTCTCTATAGAAAGTACATAAGCGCAAATGCCAACATGTATTTTTGTTAGTGGTCCTGAATAGACTGGTTAAGGTAGAAAAACAAATGTACTTACTTTGATTTATCACTTGTGACATTAGCATGCACCATACTGCTCTCCGGGAAACAAAATGGTTGCACCTGAGGACAGTGATATAAACACTACTTTGATTATTTGAAACAAACCATTAGGCTTTGATGAAAGAACTATTACCATGGTGGATCCTGTACAAGGAGAGAGTGCTTGGATATAATGGATGAGCAGTTTGCAATTACTTGTTTAGAATTTAAAGAAGTCAATGCTTAGTTTTTTGTTTTTTGTTTTTTTTAGCAAGGAATAGATATATAAAGCAAATTGAATTTTATATGACTTTACATGGTAGAAATTTTACAGCTAGTACATATTTTGTTGCAGTAGCTTTCTTATTTATAACATCAAATCAATTCAATGAGATAAACTTATTCTAATGTAAAATTAATTGTTTTGAAAATAAGTCTAAAATTATTGTATTAAATCTTTAAAAAGGAATTTCCTAAATGGAATTTTATTAATTTACATCTACAGACTAAATGATGCTTTCTTTTATTTACAGTTTTAAATACATGTCCATACACAAATGCACACAAAACCAAGACTCGTTATGAATTAAATACCTATTTATTCTATATGATTTGTAGAGAGATATATAAAATATAATCCCAATTAACCAAGTACTAAAATTCACACTGTAAGGAATTTTTATTTAAAAAATGTAAGTTAAGCTAAAATATTTAAGTTCCTAAGGAGGGTAGTGTTTTTTTTTTTTTTTTTAACTTTTTTACCTTAGTACATTATTGTGGCTTAAATGCCAGATTAGATCATTTTATTCAGTCTTGAAAACAAAACACCTAGTCCCCAGGGTATGGGATTTAAGTAAATTCATGTGGGAGGACAAAAGAGGGAAGAACAGAGAGTAGATACAAGCTTGTCAGTAATTGCTTCAGTGAGTGGAGAGTAAGACCCCAGAGGTGAGCCTAAAAGACTATGTTGGCCTTAAGTATTGGAGAACCCCGGAGAGGTGAGGGAGAGTGGGGTACTCACAGATGAGCTACTGCAAGAGAGGGACCGTCACACAGAAAAAGGAAGGGCAAAACCACAGGAGGACCGTGCAATGAAGAAAAACCTAACCGTTTTCCCAGTTATGCCATGAGCCTGCCCTGAAACCTCACAGCTACCTCTGTGAAGAGTGAAGAGCACTTTCACTAGTGTGTCTTATTAAAATGATTTGCTTTGCAGAGGCACACTGCATTTATGCCAATGTTTTATGGTGAATAGGTTTTTCTGCTACCAACTATGGTTTATGGTTTTAAAAGTATACATATCTTACAATATATTTAAGAGCATTATTCTTGGGGTCCACATTTCATTTGGAGCTAGATGGCACAGGTACAATTAGCCTCATTTACCAAGGAGGAAGTGTAGGCTTCACCGAGGTTGAAGAACTTGCTTAAGGCCAAGGACAGAAAGCTGCAGAGAGAGAAGCAGAACCCAGATCTTATCTCTTGTCCAGCGCCTTTCCGTTACTCTGTAATTCAGCTCCCCACTTTTGAAAGCTTGTGGTTTCCCCATTCAGAGGGTTCAAGTCTTCCTCAGAAGACTTGCAATGCAAAATATTTTCTCCTATGTGATTTTATTTTCACTGTATTTCCATCTTCTTTATGTATAAATGTTACTTACAGAGGAGAGGAAAGATGCTTTTTTGTGGTATTCAAGGTAATCAACTTGTGTTGCGGTGATTGGCACAGCACCTGAATTTACATTATCTATGTTGCAGAACCTCTTCTTTACTCGGTTAATCAAAAGCTATCAAAAGGATTATAAATTAACAAATAAACTCAGGTGACTGTTAAATGGTTTTATGAGGTTAATGGCACTGTTTCTCTTTTCTTTCTTTCTTTCTTTCTTTCTTTCTTTCTTTCTTTCTCTCTCTCTCTCTCTCTCTCTCTCTCTTTCTTTCTTATCTTTCTACTACATAATACAATTGCTCTAAAATTTAGTTGATAGTTTTCACAATGGCCCTGATGCTATTTAATTTTTGCCTTAAAATCAGGAAACCCTAATCAGCTATATATTTATGTTTTTTCCCCCTGATCTTCTCTTACTACTTGAACTGGCATACACAGTCTGAAGTTTTATTATCAGTGACAGAAATTAAATCATAAGTGTTAAAAGGGCACTGTCCCATTGAAGGTGAGTCCAGTGTTTTTATAAACTTAATAAAGATTGTTCTATCACTGACCTTATTCTTCTGTAGTACATTGATAACCCTTTGATGTAGTCATCAGTGCTTTGCTCTGAGCTTTCATTCTCTGCGCCTGTGGGTGCTTCTGCTATTAAGGAATCATTTCCTGGTTGAATGAATGTTTTCTCAAAATTGGAACTTAGAACACAACCCAAGGATACCTTCCCAATTAATTTGCACATTTATTTTGTTTTGAGCCAGCGTGGTGTTGAAGGCTGTAGTCTCTAAATGAGTGAAGCCCGTGTTATACTGAGTAGTTTTAGATTCTAAAGACAATGTGATCTAACAGGAGGTGATCTAGTTAGTGAGCTGTAAGTTAGGAGACCCCAGACCCAGCCTTGCCTATATGCCTGAGACCATGATTACAACATGACTTCCTTAGAGGATGCTGAATTGGCACTATCTGAACAGTGTTTAGAAGAACCTAAAGTGGTTTGGGCTCTGGAGTTTGGAATCTAAGGCTGCACCAACTTTCTTCTCTTCTATGCTATTTCTTTTCTTTCAACCCAAACCATTCCAAATTGAGATTATAAAACTGAACCTAGCATACTAGGACCTGTTATCATGATGCCAGCCCCATTCTCTTGCATGTCCTCAATCTCTGTTCCAATGGAATTTAAATGTCATATGGAAACTCTGTACAGATTTCATTGTAAAGCATTAAGAAGATTTAGGTTCAGGGTTTTGGAGGCTTCCCTACTCCAATCTATAGTGAATGGGAATCAGGCACTTGGTCCCAGTTGAGTAGTCCACAGACAACATGGGAGCCTTCTCGGTCAGGTACTCTTCCTGGTGTTAGAGATAAAATAGTAAGTAAAGCACCAGTTTCTGTCCTCAAGGATCTGCGACTTATTATAGATATGTACACAGGTAGGTAAAATAAAGCGTGTTAAATATACTTTTATATGTGTGGGTACACATATATAATAGGCATGATTATATCTAATAAACTATATTTTATTTTTAACGACTTATTGAGGTCTAATTGATAAAAAACAAAACACATTTGATGTACACAATTTGGCCTAAAGTTTCAGTTGTATGAAATGACTGTTTCCTAAAGATATGCTGTACAACACAGTGCCTAACGTCAACAGTACCCAACAGTGCACTTGAAATTTGTGAAGAGAGTCTGTCTCTTGTTAAGGGGGCTTTAACATGTTCTACACTACTTGCAACTTCGTGCTTGTACCGGTTGTCTGGTAGCAGAGAAAAGGTTCCTCCCAAAGTCTCAGTGGGATGGTGTGGCCAAGTGCAGGAGTGGACGGAAGTCGGGTTATATGTGCTCCTGGGTGAGGTGACACCTGAACGGAGTTGTTCAGCCTCCCAGGGCCGGGCAGCATCGGAGCGCATGGGACCACATGCATGAGCACCGGCTTGCAGATAAATAGTGTGCACCACGTGGGAAACGCAAACATTTTGTGTTAGAGGAGAAGAAGAAAATTCCTGAAAGATGGGAAAGGTCTAGATTAGAGAAAGGTTTTTTTCCTGGACTGACGTTAGGATCAGTTAAAAAAGAACAAACAACCCCACACCCTAAAACTAGTGTTTATCAAAAAAGGTAGTATGCCACAAAATGAAGATTAGGAAAGGAAATGATAACGCTGAAAAATATGCTTTGTATTTATATGTTTATATACATATATATATACATACATACTGTATACAACATTATTTTGTTTCTATAAAAATGTTCCTTTTAATATTAAGGAGTCAAATTGGCATTTCAAGTCAAAATTTAGCTTCTAGTTTTTAAGATGCAGAATTTGGGATCTAGACTGCTATGCCAAAGGCTGTTGATGCAGGGTGCTAATTCTCTTTCCATTGCTTCGGTTTTACAAGTGCACGCATACAGCTGTTTGTGCTGTTTCCAGATGTCAGACTAGGGGCTTCAGAAAGCTTTTCCATCTATCAGCTGTTTCCTGGAGGTCAAGTGTTACAGTGCATAATAATATTCTATAAACACAAAAACAAGCTGTCTTTATTACAGGTACCAATCAGATATGTAGTGAATAAATATGTGTTCACACAAAAACTTGTACACAAGTTTTTCTAACACTGTTATTCATAATAGCTCAAACAAAGAAATAACCTAAATGTCCATCAACTGATAACTAGATAAATTGTCCATGCAATGGCATATTATTCAGTATTAATAGAACATTAAGTGCAGATACGCGCTACAACATTATGCTAAGTGAAAGAAGCCAGTCACAGAAGACCACCTGCTGTATGATTCCATTTATAGCAGTTGACTAGAATAGGCAAAATTATAGATACCTAAGCCAGATTCATGACTGCCTAAGGCTGTGGGCCCGAGGGGACCTTGATTGCTAGTGGGCATGGGGTTTCTTTTAGGGGGATACGCATATTCTAAAATTAGATTGTGGTGATACTGTACAACTGGGTAAATATACTAACGTCATTGTGCTACACACTTTAAATGCAGGAATGGATGATATGTGAATTATTTCTCCATTGACCTGTGAAAAACAGTGATATATTTAGTAGCCTGGATAGGAAGTCAGTTACATAATGCAAAATTATCATCTGTTTAATTGTTTCTTCTTTATAATATTCTTAAATAAAATAAGGAAGCTACATTAATAAATAAGAGAACAAACTAAATGTGAACCACATAATTAGTAACACATTTAAGGGCATTTTTTTATTGTTTCATTTACAATATTTTTTGACCTTTAATCCATTAACTTGGCTAAGATATGAAAATTAATAAATTAATAGCTCTCATCTCCCAAGCCAATCAGTGATGCATTTTCCATTTCTTCCTCCTGTGAGAATCTCCTTAATTTAAGGCTTGATTATTTGGAATATTATTTGAATTTAATGCTATGTTTTCCTTCCGGTATTCAAGTAAATTTTAAATGACAGTGTTAAAAACCTCATGTTTACATTACCACTGTATGAAATAGTGATCTTTTTATCCTTAAATTGCTCAAGGAAATGAATCCTTTTGGACAGAGCTTTTACTTTATTGACTTTGTGATAGGAAAAAACACACACATTTTAGGGCATACTCCCCCATTGTGTAAACTACTCCCTGGGAGTAAGTAAGGAATTATATTAACTCTTTTGATGAAGCAGTAATTGAAATAATACCCTTGTGACCTAGAAAGAGTTATCTCTTGAAGTTGCTAAAAGAAGCCAAATGGAAAACTGTAGTTTAGCTGAAAGAGGAACTTTAGCTGCAGATCTAGAAGAGGCTAAATAAAAATCACATCTGCCATGGCTAGCTTGCCTCTTGAGTTCTTTCTTTCCTGACTCCCTCCCTCCTTCCCCTTTGCTCTCTCTTCCTCCTGTTCAGGCTCTTTGTCTCCCCTCACCCCCAGCTCACCCTCTCAGTCACTCATTCATTTCTCCTTCTTTTGGAAGGTGCTCACTGAGTCTCTGCCACATGCTGGGTGCACATCGTTCCGACTGTGACCAGAGTTTTACTCATTACTTAGCGCATTTCTGTTGCTTACACAACATTTAGCTATTGATTATCTATTTAGAATATTAGGAAGAACTTCTCTCTTTTTTCCCTAATTTCAGGATGTCTGTCTGTTATAGGAAATTGGTTGCGTTATTTTATTCCTTCATTTTCTGAGTAATTATTTAATCTTAGATACACCTTTCTGAGTCCCAGCTAATGATGTAACACTAATAATACACAATGTTCATGGTTATTATGTAGAGAAAGTTTACAGACTTTAATGTATGGATCTTAAATCTTGGCTCACTGGAGAGAGTAAATGACAACTCTTTATTGAAGAGACCCTCCGTATACATAATTCTATAGTGGGTAATAACAATCTCTCTGAGAGAGTTTTAGAAACTTAAATTCCTTATTATTGTATTTTCTTAGAATAATGCCATTTTATTACTTCTCTTTCATGGCCTGTGTGACAGGTTCAAGGAATTTTGAGCTATTCATATAGAAATAAATTAGTGAGCATTTTCTCCTTGACATCTAATGAAGTAGTAGGATTTACACAGTAGATTTTGGCAAATTTTTATTATAGTTCCTCATAAATAATTAGCCTTCTATTTTAAGTAGGGGGAATACATTTCTATAATTGTGCAACATTTTTTGCAGATAGCATAAGCCTCCAGATGAATAACCATTTACACTATTGTCATTTAACACCTATTTGTTGACCGATTTGAAACACTTTCGTATGATTTTCTCAGTCATCATCTTATAACTGTGTGGGCATAGCAAGTATTATGCTTTTTTCACATTTATGTTAATATGGCTTGAATGCCTCTTTAAGCAGTGAAGACTCAAATAAGTTTCATCTTCAATTGCTTTCTTACAGTTATAAGTTTAATGCTACCTCTGGCTATCGGTGATATAATATGTTAAGTGACTTTTGCAGCTGTTCCATATTTTTGATACAAGTTTAACATCCAGTTTTTTAAAATTATTTGATGATTTTGACCATAATACTGAAATAAAAGGAAATGTATTTCTTAGTGCATCAGTGAAAAAAGTTTAAATAATTTAATCACATATCTTTATGAGGCCTTTCATTTCATAGCTCATAGCTCTCTAAAGTTCCATTGTCATCTTTTAGTATCATTATGTGCATGCAACTAGAAACAAGAGGTTTAGGTAAGAGATGAAAACCTTTTAATTTCTGATTTGAACACATTGACCCTTTTTTGTCTTAATAAGTAGAATAACTGATTGCTTTTTTAAAATGGAAACATGGGATTGAGTCATTTTGCTGTCTTTATAGCTTGCAAAAAAAGGCATTGTAGAAAATGATTTTATTTATTAATATTTAGAGAGAGAGGAAGGGAGGGAGAGAGAGAAATATCAATCAGTTGCATCCCGCACACCCCCAACCACCAGGGACCTGGCCCAAATCCCAGGCATGTGCCCAGACTGGGAATTGAACCAGCGACCTTTTGGTCAGCAGGCCAGCACTGCATCCACTGAGCCTCATCAGTCAGGACAAGAGAAGACATTTTTAAGGCAAGCAATGCTTTTGTTTATTATGCTTGTGTGCAAAACAAGACAAAGTAATAATTTCTTGAGTATTTTATTTTTTATTCATAATCACAGTTAATTATACTCAGCTTTGCTGAAAATTATTGCTTGAGACATGCCAACTCCTTGGTGAAGGCACTTTGTTATGGTGGTGCAGGATATAGTTCCCAAAGATATATTTTCTGTCAAATTTTACAAGTTTAAACTACAAATTTTAATATATAAACTAGTCTTTGTTCTTTATGCATATTATTTTTGAATTATGGCTTGATTTTTTCTATTTTATAAAACTATTAAATTATTAACAATGAAAATGAGGTGTGTTTTGTTTTGTTTTCCTTTAGTTTTCTCCTGCTTTCCTTTGACATCACCTAAGGCTCTGGAGATGGTTAGCCTCTGAATTCCAGCATGGAGACTTTGAAAACAGTCTAACCTTCCTTAATTAATCCCAACCTTCCTTTTAAACTGTGGTGTCTAAAGTGACAGGTTAATTTCAAATTCAGTTTTGATTGAGCATATGCCACTTTTTTTTTTGCATGCTTTACATAACTAAAATAGAGCTGTCTTTAGAAATTCTCATATTAAGAAAATGAACCATAATTAAGGGAAGTTTTCTTCTGTAAATGCTTTTCCACATTCATTGCAACTTTTTGGAAACATGTAGTATGCTGGATATAACATTGTAAGATACATAAATTTTGTGAGAGTACAGCACCAAGTACACTTTAAGTGCCCTTTTCCTTAATTTAAGAAATCCATTAGTAAGGAGTAGAAAAAAATAAAGACATGCTACATTTTACTTTTCACATTTCACAGGTAGTTGTAACAATATTAATCCACTTAACATTCTGTAAGATGCAACTTTGATCTTTTGTAGGTAGCTCTGTTCTCTAAAAATATTGTGGAAGTCCTATTTTTTTCCTTTTATAGTACTAGTTAATTTAATATAGAATATTTTGATAAATAATACTGAAATAATGCTAGGCATATTTAGGATTAGATATTATCAAAATGTGTGTGTGTGGTTTTCCTGGTTTATATTTAAAGAGAGAGTTAAGTAAGAAGATGATGTTCCACTTGTCTGACAGTTGGCAAAAGGGATTTATCAAACAATACTATGGTGAAGAGATTGAATCTTAAATGCTTTCAACCACAGGGTGACAGTTGGGCAGAGGAACATAACCAACAATTGTGTATTATTATATCTTAAAAAATAGAGTGATGCTCTTATTATCTAAGTGCACATGTCTAGAAAAAAAATTAAAGATTCCTAAGCATTCCCACATTGCAGGAACATGTCGAGAAAAAATTCAAGACTGACTTTTGTGCAACAATAAAATATAGCATAACTAGAAAAAATTAATAGATGATTTGATATTTAAATCTCAGAATAAGCAAGCTCAGAAGGGATCTGAGACTCAGCTACTCAAATTTCCTGAATTTACAAGTGAGGGACATGAAGCACACAGAGAGGCACATAGTGTAAAAGGAGCGGAAAACGATGTATCATATTGGAATCCTGGATGGGAGCGGAGGATGGCAGTAGGGGAAGGAGGAAGATTTGTTTTTAATAAACAGAGAATTTCACAGTTGTTGTCATGTGCTTTTTCTTAATATAAGAATTTCACAAGAAAGTAGTCCAGAAAAAAAAGATACATTTCATTTCGCAATACATTTTGATAAGTTAAAAACTGATGGCAATTAGAAAATGCAAAATGACTAATGCAAGAAAAGCACAATTGCAGATGAAGAACACCTTGCTATGAAAGATCTGAGAGCCAAAAGACTGACTTTGCAGATTGTGATACCAGCTTGTGGAGCTGGGTAAGAAAGTTCATGGAAAGTCTGTATTTAATCCTACATATGATTTTCTAGTCATCTTGCACCACCTCATTTGTATCCTGTCTCACAGTCATTTCAAGATTATTTGTGCACATAGAACTTGTTCAACTATTAGAGCAAAGAAAATTATATAAGTTTCAGGCATAAAGGTTGTCTGATATTGTGGATGACATTGTATCTCAACCTCTCTGTTCCTCAGAGACTTCGAATGTAATCTTATTCCTGCTCCAGAATTGAGAAAAAAAAATCATTACTCTAAGGTATTTTATCCCTTACTTTTTTCTTGGGGTTTGTTTGTTTTGGTTTCTTTGTTTTGTTTGTCTTGTTTTTCATCTGTTGGGATGTGGCTAAGGAGCATGAAACAGTGTCTTTGTGTTTGTCTCATAAACATTTTAAAAATGTAAGCTATGTGTATTAATATATTAAGATATGATTTTGATGGTAAAGTAGTGGACAATTTACTGAATTAAAATTTTAATATTAATACCGAAAAAAATCAATCTTAGTTTCAAAATATGCCAGTGACCTCTAATATACTTCCTTGAGGCTTATGTATTACATATAATATACCTACCTATGTGGGAAAAAACTGTTTATTACTAGGTAGGGAAAATAACATATATTACCCTAGTATATAAATAGAGTGAGCCATTTTTTCAATTCTGGTAAAGTAGAAAAAAAAAATGAACGCTAAGTGATGTAAAAGGAAATCATAGGAATAAGTCTACGCAAGCCTTTGTTCACAAATTGGAGAAGTTGGGGGAACCTTCCTGAATGTGCCCATCACTTCAGGTGGTTTGATCGGTAGTCTGTAGGATACATCTTCTACTCTGTTCACATAGACTTTTCCAGAGTCGATCCTGGCTTTCTCGGGCTGTGTCTTCCTGAACAGACATATTGGCCACTTTGAAGTCCAGCTATCAACTACCAGGACCTTATGGACCTGTGTTATAGTATAGAACTCTGATGCTAAATGTTTATATCTCACATGTTTTCATTTGAGGCACGACTGATGGTGTGATGAGCTCCCCAGAAAGGAAGCATGAAAGACCTTTCTCTTTTCCATTGTTTTCTATTTTGTTTTCGCTCTTGGTTTTTCCATTTGTAGGTAGTTGCCCTGACACCTCTGTAGAACAGTTTTTAGAGAACAATGGATGATCCTATTGTTTTCTCATTGAAATCATACTAGGAAAATGATCTATTACAAAGGACCATTTCTAATGCTCTTACTGCATTAGAGTGTGGGTCTATACCTGTACATTATTCTACTTGTGATTTTAAATGATTTGCATTTCCAAAACGATATTAATATTTTAGTTGATATATACTAAGCTCTGTTTTTTCACCCATCGTTTAATGCATTAGTTCAAAGTAAAGCCAGCAAGAGAATATTATAGAAAACTTAAAATTATAACTTTAGCGGTTAGAAGAGAATCCAGACATCCTACCACAGCCTACCCAAGGCTTCAGCCACATTCTGTGGCGTCTTTGGGAATCAGAAAACGTCATCACAGAGCAAGCTTGTCCCCATGGTTGCAGGAGGGTGGTGCCACTCATTCTGTAAAGAAAGCTCACCTCTCCTTGGCTGGATATTAGGATCGGCGCTTGGTGACCGGGGCTGAGCTTCCTGGAGATCTTTTGGCAGGCTGACATACCTCTGTGACGGTGCGGTAGATCCTCTGGTCTTCCTGGCACTCCTTTCTTCTGCCTTCTCACATCTTCCTGCCATCGAATTCAGTCAGATCCGTCATTAGGTGTCCGTTCAATGAAACTGAGCCATTTCTGGTCCATCTGAACTAACTCCAGACACACTTTATCACATTATGTTATTATTGTCTTAGTCCTAATCAATATCTGAAATTATTGTGTGTTTTCCTAGTTTTATTTTCTCTTCATTACTATGCAAATTCTTTATTTTTAAAATCCTCAACCTAGGATATGTTTATTGATTTTAGAGAGAGATGAAGGGGAAGAGAGAGAGGGAAACGTCGATCGATTGCCTCCCATGCACGCCCTGACCAGGGATCGAATTCCCAGCCTTTTTTGTTATGTGGAATGGTGCTCTAATCAGCTGAGGCACTGGCCAGGGCAATATATAAATTCTTTTGAACAGTGTCTTTGTTTTTTCACTACTGGGGACTTAGCTGAAAATAGCATCTAGTACTTTGTAGGGAATCAATCAATGTTTGTTAAATAATGATGAAATGAACTTTACACTCCCCAAACTACTCCTTTCTGTGACAACTGGAGAATGGAGTTTGCACATTCTTGTTATTTCTGCTGGTGGAAAGAGAGAAGGGTACGCAGAAAGGATCAGTTCTTGCCTTGGGTGGTGTGGCTCAGTGGATTGAGCGCCAGCCTGTGAACTAAAGGGTCGCTGCTTTGATTCCAGGTTGGGGCACACGCCTGGGCTGCGGGTCAGGTCACACTGTTGTTTTTCTCCCACATCAATGTTTTTCTCCCTCTCTTTCTCCCTCTCTCTAAAAATAAATAAATAAAATAGTTTTTTAAAAGAAAACATCAGTTCTTAATGCTTTCTTCTATCCAATAGAGAAGAACCTGTGGTTGCCTGTGACCATGAAAAAGGCTTTTAGCTGGAGGCTGCCCACACCCAGTTACCCTCTGTCAGACCGTCCTATTTTATCTTCACTTCAGCCTGTATTTATTTCATTTACTTGTTTCTTATCTTCAGACTTTCCAGTTCCTTGAGGGGAGGACTCTCTTGGACTAGTTAAATGCTGCCCAATAGAAATCTAACGTGAACCACACATTTACAATTTCTTATAGTTATATTTAAAAAATTAAAAGAAACATGTGTAATTAATTTTAATAATGTTTCATTTTATCAATATTAAAATATTATTTCAACATCTAGTCAACTTCTAAAGCCAATAATGAGATATTGTACATTACTTTTTTATACATGTATAGCATATGTCAGTTCAGACTAACCACATTTCAAGTGCTCAGTAGTGACTCATGTCACGTAGTTGCTGTCTTGTCCAGCACAAGCCTAGTTCCCGGTGCGTCACTGGTATCACTATCCCGTAGGGGAGTGCTTGCGATTTTATAACAGCTTTATGCATGTTCAACAATTGGCTCACCAACCTACAGAATTACACTGCTTTTTAGACATTTCACTGTGTTGGGGCTATAACAGCAGCAAAGAGAGCCCGAATGTTTTCCTGGAAATAGCATCCTTCCACAGTTTACAGATTGGCATGTGGTACAGAGTCTGTTCATAACTCCATCACTTGGACAGTTCCACATATCTGAGCCGTAGTTTCTCCTGTCTGGGGAGTGAAGGTTGGATTAACTGAGTCTCAATGTTCTTTCCAATTTTAGGGTTATATATTCCCCTCTCCCACCTTTTCTTTTCTTCACATATTACTCATTTTCCCCAGAGGTACAACTGAGGTAAAATTGGGATGGAGGGTCAAATGCTATTGAATCTTAGAAGAATATTGTTGTATTTCTATCTCTTATACACAGATAGTATCTTTTTTTAAAGATCTTATTTATTTATTTATTTTCAGAGAGAGGGGAAGGGAGGGAGAAAGAAAGGGAGAGAAACATCAATGTGTGGTTGCGTCTCGCATGCCTCCACCGGGGACCTGGCCCACAACCCAGGCATGTGCCCTGACTGGGAATCGAACCGGGACCCTTTGGTTCCCAGCCCACGCTCAATCCACTGAGCTACACCAGCCAGGGCAGAGAGTGTCTTTTCCTAAGTAAGCTCTGATAGTATTCATGTTGTTACATCATTAATTTATTAATTTAGATATGTAGATATTTTTATTGACATATTTTCTTCTTGATTTATTAGCTATTTTCTAAATTTTATGACAATATTTTTGGTTAATTACTCTGAGCTTATTTTAAAACCTAATAAAAATGTTAACCTTTTCTTATGTTGACACAGCCTATAATTCATGATTATGCAAGTGTAGTTAGTGTTCAGAATTATACTTGTGGTGTGAAGTTTTGCTTATATCACTTATTGAGTTTTATTCACTCGGGAAAATGTCATACCATTTCCCTAAAAATGACTTGAAAAATCCGTCAAATCAGTGTTCCGAAGACAGGTTTTTTTTTTTTTTTATCACTCACATTCTTTAATACCTTTTGCAGTTATTTTAAAATCTGATATGCCTACTTGTCTTTCCTTTTACAAATGGCTATAAACGCTATTACCACCTTGTTTGAAAACGCGCTATTTCACAGACTGTGTCTTTATGTGAGAAAAAGGGGTTCACCAGTTCACCAAGTTAAGAAACACTGTTGTTTTAGGCAGCGCTCATACTGAAGAACATTGTGCATTGAAGCCTGCTCCAACCCACACCTAGAAAACAGTCTGTGGTCGTTTTTACTTGGACAGTCTTGCTCCAAGGAATATTTGGACATTAGCATAAAGGTTGCACATGTTATACAAAGTGTAATTAAAGAAGCTTTGATCCCCAAATGTCAACTAGCTTGCTAAGTGTCATAACAAAGTGTCAAGCATCTGGTATACAGTTAATTTGTAGTCATTAACTCCATATTGTTGATGTGACAGTTTGTTAGCAAAGCAAGCTTGACAGTTGCATTTTGTTCATGATTGACACCTACAGACCTCCCCACCCGTTTAGTTTACATTCCTGTTGAGGTTTTCTCAGGTTGCATTTGTACTGCTTAATTTCTCCCGACTTATTAGTTGAAGTACTGGTAAACTTTTAAAAACATATGCTATGTCAGTGCAGAATTTCACATTTCTCCTCTAAAATGTTCTAAATGTGTAATAATGCTGCAAAGAAAGAGATGCTTGGTGATCTAACTAAAGATTTGTTCAAGTAATGTGACAACCCATGCATTATGCTGATGCATAATTGTCACAAATACCATATTTATAATATGACAATTACTATGGCAATTAATCTAGTAGCATTAGTTTCTTGTGCAGTTCCATTAATATTTCCACTTTTCAAAGGCTCAGAAAACAGATAACTGGATACTTCATCATATTCTTAATTGCATTGATTTAATCCGAAGAGTCCATTACAATCTAATTTCAGTCCTTTAATGTTTCAAAATTTTTCTTATATTGAATTATATGCAACTTGTTTGATACCAGTTTTTTTACCAGTATTATTAATGGAATCCCATTTAAAAATGTTTTGTAAGATACTTTCTTTCTCACTTTCCATCATTATACCAATCCCGTCTTCATATATGCATGGTATTAGTGAATTACGTGAAGGAAAAATCAAATATATTTTATAATATAATTTATAGTGTGTGAATTGATGTCAACAACTTGTTAAATTTCTAAAGTTTTGGTTGATTTGGTAGATAAACAAAATGTGTGTTTTATAAACCTGTACAAAGTTGTAACAATAATTAGTGACTTTCATTCACTAAAGGTCTTCTTCTTTCTTTTTTACTCCAATTCAGAAAAACTTGACTTCCTAGTTTTTATGAGATATTGACTAGTGGGAAGTATTCAGATTTATATCCAGTTCATCTAGTTGATATTTTGCTACCAGATAAGGCCACAATCAGTTCATTTGTTGGCAGGATCATAATCTATTTATTTTACCACTTGCATTAATTTTATCCTTTGCCCTCAAAAATTATTACAATGATACAATGAACACAGTCCAGAACGTTCCTGGCAGATGGTTTAAAGTCTGGATTCAAGACTTCATTTTGCTCCCAGCTTGCTGTATTACTTCGGGTAATCATCTTTGTCCATTTAGGTTTCATGTACATTGATCTGTAAAATGAAATTGCTGAGCTAGACAGTCTCTTAGGTTTCTTCTAACTCTAAAAATTAAGAATCTGCATGTTATTTTACATTATGGTTAGGAAAGGGCTATCGTTTTAAATATTGATATGATATGCCACAGAGAACTTGTACTTCTGAGTGTTGTGTATTTTAGCCTACCTGAATATTCTGGCGCATCACTAGTCTGTGAAATGGCTTGGATGAGAACTAGTCAAATGAAATTATAGTAAGTTTTTCTCTGAAACCTGTTTTGTGGTATGGTTGCTTTCCATTCCTAGTTGTATTTACTTTGAGATAGAGGAGGGGTGAACCCTCCTTCAGGACAAAGAAAGGAAACTTCATTAATGGACAGATGAGAAGTTACGTGGGTGGCAGTGAGAACACGGGTGTGATGTCAGGAGAATTATAGGACTGCAGTTTGAGTGTGAGCCCTGGGCTGGTAACAAGCTTGATCTCACAATATGACCTTAGGCGAGTAACTCAACTCATAGTGTCTGTCTTTTTGTTGTTGTTGTTGTTAATCTTAGGTGAAGACTAGTATCTCCCTTGTAGGATTATGTGATATTAAAGGACAATGATTGTGGGTAAAATGTCTGATGCTCTAGAAACGGGAGTCATTTCCAAACTTAGTAGACTTAGATTACTTTAAAGTTCAAGTTAGTCTTTCCTTCTTTGTGAAAGGAAAATAATAAAACTCATTACTTAGAACTGGCATGCACATGATGACCGAGTTCAGTGCTTTAGAACATAGTAGAAAACATTAAATATTTTTTAGTGTATGAAGTTCATTATCTTTGTTTGAAAATTCTGAATATGTTTAGGGAAGTAGACAAATGGGGCAAATTTTGGTGGAAGTCAAGCATAAACTTACTGGGAGAAGTTTGACTTGGGCAGTGATTGTGTAAAAAAGTTAGTAGTTGTGAGTTTTCAGCTCTAACAGAAGTGGCCCTGGGGCAGACCAACAGTTGAGGCTGCCTGAATGTTATTTAGCACTAACGGGGCATCGTGATTTAAGCACCAAAGTGTCATTTCATTGGGTAATAGGCCAATAGCAGTTCAGGTGGTGTAGATCTCTAAGTTATAAATTTGATCATGATGGAATAACTATTTTACAGGAGCCTCTTTCTTTTTTTTGTGGCCCATGACTTTAGTCTCTTCTTATTAAGGACAATCCCAGGTTAAATGGTAGCATATATTTGATTGGTTACTATATAATGATACATAAAATTTGCATTGATAAGATATGCATATTAAATGCCCGAGTCAGTTGGCAATGGGCTTCAGGGAACTGTCATCTAGTGTATTTTAATGCACGTATATGATGATGCCATCATGCCATCCAGCCACCTCGACCACTCCTCCACTGCTGACCGGAGTACAGAACTTTGCAATGAAGGTCATGCCTTTGACCTAGGGTCATCAAGATAAGAATACTCGTCTTTTAAGAGAAGTTGATTAGATAGACTCAAAACAGCTGCGAGTGTGCAATATTATTGTATAGCTCTAGGATTTTTAAGAAAGACAACAAATAGACCTAAAAACTTAACATCAGAATGAATTATGCTGATATGTTCTATAAGAGTCCAGTTCACATCCTTAAGAGGTGGAGACACATTTTTTTTATTATAGTGCATACAAAATTAGAGCTCTATGCCTAATATTTGATTGATTGTAAAATCTGTTAATAAATCATAAATTTGGAGATAAAGAAAATATGTTGAAGCCCCTATGATCCTTAAAATTAGTATCAGGAGCACAATTTTATGTAGTTGTAGGCCAATTTAATTCGTGAGTCAGTTTTTGAATGAGTTCAGATACATGAAAGGGAAAAAATGTGTAAACTTGTAGATAATAAGGAGAGAAAGAGAAAAGACCTGTTCAGTTCATTCTGATTTAACTTATAAACTTAATTTTTAATAAAAGAATCAGTTTCCTAAATAGCTTTTAGCAGCTTGTACACAGGCATCCAGTTTTCAGAAATATTTGAAAGAGTAACTTATTTGATCCTCACATGAAGATATTAAAACCTTATTTTATTGAGGTTCAGGGATTATGCCAAGGGAAGCTTCAACTGCTGTCATGTTACTCGGTTTCTGCGGTGAGACGGCAGGTGAAATAGCAAAGGGATAGATAGCATAAGGAGAATACAACTGGTGTGATAATCCCCAAACCTGAGTACACTCAGTGATTGTTCCAGGAGTTTCTCTGTGGCTTCTTGATGTTTAGTGAGATGCTCTTGAAGATGTCAGAGATTCAGTAATTAAATGGTAAAGTAGTCGTTGGAGGTGGTAATGCAATTGAGAGCTTTGTTTTTTGTTAGTCTGTAAATCGTGTGATGAAAACAAAACATAGATGGACTCTCTAGTATTTGGAAATTGCACTGATTTCAAGAAATATTTACTTACATAGGAACTTGTTTTATATATTTAATCTATAAATATGTAATAAACATATGTAGCTTTTCTGTTATAGGCTCCTTGGCACAGTATTATGCATTTTAGCATTTCAAAAATTATTTTTAATTATTTTACTCTTTTGCCTTGTGATAATTCTGCATAAATCTTGTTGGAGAACTCAGCACCAGTGTTGAGGAGAGTGCTTTTGTGTGTGTGTATATATGCAATACAGCATCAAAGAAATTTGTAATCTAAATTTTGATATATTAATTACAGTGGGACAAAATTAATACATTGGTAAGAACCTTCTTTACTTGGTAACTGGGTAGCTTAGATAAGAAAAGTTACCGAGTATAGGCCTTTGTAGATAATCTCATATTAGATAGATATAATGTGGACATGGATAGATCCTTATTTCTATAAATATGTTGGGATAGGACTAATTGGTAAGTTAGTATGGAAAAGAGGTAAACTATTTCCTCTATTTTCCTCAAATCAATATTTATAAAATATTCATAGGGTATCATTGAAAAAACATCCTGGTGCAGTAGAATTCTTCTCCATACTGATTTTCCTGTTGAGCTGGGACATTCATAATCTATACTAATGAGTACAAGAGCCTTTGCAGATTACAGTAATTTCAGAATTAGCAACTAAGCAAAACACACAAATTAAAGAATTAAGGGCATCATAAAATGTACTGCATCATAAAACCTACTTGTTCATTTATTTTGACAAGTGTAGTTTAATTTAAATTATTTATGGCACTTTGTACTCCACAAGTAACTGTAATGTAGCGAATTTTGTTAAAAATAATGAAGTTGAAGTCAAATGAGCCTTTAGTTATGATTGTGCTAAAAGATTAGAGCAATAAATTTATCTTTTCTCTACCATTTCTACAGGCAAATTCATAGTATTTTCTCTGTCTGTTCAGAATTTGAAAAGTCACCTGAGTTCACTGCATGCCTTGTCAGTGCTTTTACAAGTTATGCCTCACTTGATGAATTCTTGGGGAGTGAGCTTCTCTTTCACAAACAATCCATATTTAGCCAAAATTTCCAATAAGTCCAGTGATTTGTTGTAAGTGTTCACTATTCCAAATTGCGTTATTGCTGTTAAAGCTCACACATTGGTGGTAATATATGATAAAAATATTCCCTTGAATATCCCTCCTCTTTACATTGTAAAGTATGTGTGATAGAAAGAACACTGATTTATCAAAGATAAACCTGAATTCCAATCTTGGTCTCTTCCATGCCATTTAAACTTTGTCTCGTGTGTAATTGGGTTAATTCTTTCTAAATGAAAATATTGTTGTGCCATACCCCAAGTATTTCCTACAGCCCCTCACATTTAATAGGCTCTCAGTTACTGTTGGCTGTTACTGTATTAACTATTAACTTCTGCAAAATTGTGGAATTGGCAAAGTTGGTCTTTAAATCAACTTCCCCTTTCAACACTTCTATGTGTTATTTTTCTTTGTGATTAGTGACTCTATTCTCTTTATACCTCCACTCCAACACCACACACACACGTGCACATGAGCACACTGTGTTCTCTGCCATGTGAATGCACGCACCATGTGTCTCCTTGAATACTAGCAAACGGCCTAATTCTTACTACTCCTTTCTCAGCCTGTCTGTCTGAGAGTTCTGAACTCTAGGGGCTGATCATTCGAGAAATGGCTTGGTAATCTGTGTCATTTTCTCTTTAGCTGCTTTTGACATTGAGATGGACATACTAGTCAGTATTTATTATAATAACAGTTTATGTTTTCTCTCTGCTATATTGCTATACTTAGATGTCTCAGTAGTCTGGATAATGAATTTTCATTTGAGCACATATGTTACATGTTTTATTATAAAGATGTTATTATGTAAGGCTATATCCCATATAGAAGGCAATGTATCTTTGGAAAGAATAGGAAATTAATGTTACTATATGTTCAGCAGTAATAACATTTATTTATTTCTTTTTATTTAGTTATTTTCCTTATATATTGGGTAGACTTTGAGTTTTGTTTTAAATTAGAATAATTTTATATTTAATTTAAAAAGTGCACATGCTAATAAGATTCTAAATACATTTTCAGGATAATTTTTTTTTCTTTTTCATGTATTTGTTTTCTCTTTGAGGTATGTTATGAATATCTCATCAGACAAAAGATTTTGATAGTCATATAGTTATTACTAAGAACATAAATGACCAAACTTTATAAAAGTATAATAATCATCCAATTTTTTCCTTCCTTATAAAAACATTTAAAGCACCTAAATGGTCTATGCTGTAGAGTATCCTTCAGAATTACAAATATGTTAAGAGATCTAATTTGTATTCATCAGCTTTCCTTCCTGTGTTTGTGCTGGCTTTAAGTATCAGCACAGCTTTTAATTGTGAGGTTTTAAGTTCTGCAATTAAAATTTACCCTTTTTACTAAGAGGGTTGAGTGATAGTTTTTGATTTACTTTAGACAGTTTAGACAAATTATATTTAAAGGAGCATAAAAATGCACAGAGCATTTCCTGATTCCGAGAAGGTCAAAGTGTCTTAGTCACATTTTTGAAAGTTTTACCTTGAATAACTAATGATTCTTCCTACTGTATTGACTAAACCTTGCTTAAGACATACAAGCAGGATGTCAACCTGCTCCAGAACATTGACTCCTTTGAAATCAGCGACCAATTGACCTTGACAGAATAAGAAACATGATATTTCCTATCTTGGGATGTTACATTACAGTCACCTCTATGAAGGATTCAGACAGATTACATTAGTGCCTCCAAAGATGCTTCGATTTCTCTTTTGATTACTTTGTGTTTATAAAAATAATGAAAACTTTTTGCAAACTACTTGCAAATTTGTTTAGAGATTTGACCACAGCAAAAGTATAGTAGAAATTTTGCAGACATATGTTTAATTTAATCAAGGGAAATCATCAAATGGATCATTCTGGTCAGTGATGAAAATTGAGATCATACAAACAGGTTTGTGGTAGAACTACAGCAAAAAACAAAATCTCTTGGAGACTTTTTTTAGAAGCAGCACATTAACAAGGGATTACAAAAATAAAATAGAATTAAAGTGAATTCTTGAAAATATGGGGCAATGTCTGTGTAGAGCAGGGATAAAAACATTTCAAGGATATAGAAATGTAAGAGGAAGCTGTTTGAGCTCTGCTTGCCGTAGGCCCGTGTGGGGGCAATTGGCCCAAGGCTGGAGGTGGTGTCAGAGGTGTGGAAGGGTCTATGGCTCTTGGTGCTATGCAGGGAGGATGCCTGATTAAAGCTGTGATTTTAGATAAATGCATTTTTCTGGCAACATCATGTGATGAGGATGATATTTACACTAGAGAAGCATCCAGGAGAAGATGGCGATCATCAAAGGTTAGAAATTAGAAGGCCCTTTTAGGCTCAATTTACCCAGGCAGGGTCCGCTGAGACCTAGAAAACACGATATAGCCAAGAAATAGTTGAGATTTAAATTATTTGAATGAGGGGAAAAATGAGACGTGGATCATTTTTTCAAATATTTTTCTATCTGATGATTTTTAGGAAATTAACCACCAAATGTTGCTATTAGCATCCCTGCTAATGTGATGTAGTGACCAAAGGTACACTATTAGATTCAAATTTCCAGAAATATTTATAAATGAAAGGAACAGTAGCTTAAGACAAAAATATAAATTATCTTTTGGCTTTGAGACAATAAAATTTTACTTTGATCCATCTTAAAGACACGCACTTCTGTCTTCTCTGCGTTTGTAAAGATTTATGAAGTTGCCCGATTTTTAATGGAAAATAACAGCTGCTATTTTTACATATGCAGGATTTTTTTTTTTTTTTTTTCACTTTGCAGTCTGCGGTGAATACGGGCAGAGCGTTATAAAACGGCAGGGGCGCTGAAAGTGCGACTGAACTGGCAAACACGAGGTTCCGCTATTCGTTTTAATCTCACCGAAGCGATGGCTCTGAACTATAAATATATTAGCACGTGATTTTATTGGCATATTTCTGTACTATTGTATTTGGATCTAAACCTGCCATTTTGAGACACAATTGTAAACATAATGTAAATATTATGTGCGGTGTGCTGATAGAAGGATACTGATTTGACCTGTTCATTCTGTTCTGCAAAAGCAGGGACAGCCCTGGGCAAAAGTGCAAAGTGCCAGACATTCTTCTCTGGTGCCTTCCTTCAGCTCGTTCCTGGAAGCCAGCCCTGCCCTGGCTTCCTCACGCTGCCGCCTCCTACTTGCCGTGTGTCCCGAGGGCCCATGATGGTGTTTTCTGCATGTTGCCTTTATTACAGTGTAAACTCAAGTCTACTTTGTGATTTTTAGATTCTCAATCAATTGGTCATCAGAATTAACTCGTTGTGATATGTTAAGGAAAAGGTCATGGTATTTGGAAAGACTCCATCTTGCTGTATCTAATTCAAATAAAGTGTCTCCATAGAGATATTAGACTCAGGAGAGGGTGGCAAGATCATTATGGGTTACTAAAGGAAATTTTTGGAGGCAACTAAACTAAGAGTAGTTAATAATATTGTGAGATAATGATGATTTTGGAGAAATCCGATCAGGGAATTCTTCTTAATAGATAATGCTTTTTAGATTTAAGTGATTTTATTTTGATTAGACTGACATTAAGTGCTGATATATAAGAGGTAATGCCCAAGTTTTGATACTTAAGTCTTTGTACTTAGGGTACTTACCAATGGCTGACTGCTTACAAGGCAAAAGCACTGAAAAAATAGATACAATTATTCCTAGTTGGAAATAATGGAAAAACATTAAATTGTCAGAGTATATTCTCTACACTTGAGATGAATTTTGTGACAAGTAAGTTCTATTATCCCAGTGTGTAACATCAATGTCATAGATCAAAAGGACACTTTATAATTCACTGCTGTGTTTCTAGATGGTTTCATGAAAACTACTAAGTCTCAGCAAAATACTCTTGACCTTTATAGCTAAACACCTGGCCAATTTTAAATAATCTAGGATGACATTTCTTGGAATAGCCTCAAAATTCTAATAAATGAAAGAATTGAAAGATATGTCTCTTTTAAAAATTGTCCCTGATCATCTTTGGATGAAAAGTGCCACCAAGAAAAGAATATAAAAATTAAAAAGTTTCAAATGTATTTTATTATTACATTTCTTTTCCTCAGCAAATATAGGACTGATACGTTTTGTATCACTATAAAAAATAAAAATTCCCTCTAAAAATTACAAAAATATCCACCTAATTTAAAAAACAGGTATTTTCAGAAGATTCTAATGACAAATCAGGGTATTCAGTATATTTCAGTTCTGTATTTCTGTCATTTACAAGGATGACAGACAAAGCAGAAATAAAACGTTATGTGTTTTCCTCAAAAAACAAGCCACAGCTGGTGGGTTTAATTTTATTCCTACCAGCCGTGACAGCAGCCTTTTTAAATATTGAAAGTGTGAATTAAAGCTTCTGCAAAACAGTTGCCATATAAATTTCCTTAACCACTATCAATTATATATGAAGTATCAGAAAATTGTTCTGGCCTAGTCAGGGTGGTTTCTAATATGATAGAGATAGCAAATGTTAGCGGTTCTTGGCTTAGGAAAACCTCCCAGAGAAGGTCGTTGAGTGTATGCATCAGCTGGTCCTCCAAATCATCAAAACAGTAGCCTTCAAGATTCCCTCTTTGTTTCCTATTCTCATGACACGTGGGTGATAATTGTATATAAATTTAAATTAAAGTCTTATTGAGTCTCTACAATGGTACTGTCTGACTGAACTTTGTCTGATGATTAAAATAGTCCATGCCTGCACTGTTTAGTTAAGTAGTCACTGGCCATATGTGATCATTGAGCATTTGAAGTCAAATGTCAAGTACAAGTGAGGAACAGAATTTTTATGTTTATTTTATTTTTAAAATAGACGCATGCAACTAGTGGCTGCTGTATAGTGCAGCAAAGCTCCATGGCACGGAAGGTCCTTTACTCTGTTACAGAGAAGATAAAACCAACCAACCAACCAACCAGCCAACACAAAAGGCTTCCCGGTGGTAGGGAAGAGGGCATATAAATATGTTAGTAAGTAATTTGGTATAATACAACTCAGAATGTTGTAACTATTTAAGATATACCATAAAAACCTAAATAAAATAATTGAGCAAAAAGTGGGGAGACATGTATTCCGGTTTGTGATGGAGAAGAAGGGTTTGTGAAATTAGGAGATGTTTAGACAAGCTTTGGGTAGTACTTGGCTGTTAGAGCTCATTTACAGTGGCATTGCAGACGGAGAGGATTCTGTGAGCAGAGTCAGGGTACTGGAGAGTACAGGACATGCCACATGGTCAGTGAGTGCTAGGAGTTAGCTGGAGGGTCAAGAAAGAGCAGCCTTGGATATTGGCTAGGACCATCCCATCAAGAACCTAGACAAGACAGGCAAAGAAGTCTTATTTTATCAATGGAAGGGAATCTCATAAGAGGTAGGAAGGTCAAACAGGAGGTTATAGAATTGCCCAGGACAGAGGTATGAGGTCAGAATTAGAGTGATGGCCGTGGTAAAACGATGCCGGTGAAGGACATGATTTTCTTCAGTGCATTCTCCTACATTTGCTTTTTTTATCCCCTGCAAAAAAACTTTATTGTTTCCATTTGGTCCAATGCATGGGAGAGGGCTCCAGGGTGGTTGAACGGGCTGCCTAGTGGGGGATGCAGAGGTGCCCCTCAAAGGCCTCTGGGCTCCAAAGTCTCCTAGTCATGCTTCAGGGAGAGCCTTTCAGAGAGATTCTTGCGTAGTCCAACCTGGGGGCAGGCCAGCCTGCGGAGCTCAGTCAGACGGTCGCCCATCTTCTAGAATTTCACCTCATCCAGAGACTGGTTCTCCAGGAAGTCACAGAGTGAGGGTCTGTGCAGGTAGACCCAGGGCATACAGATCCAGGAGGGCGTGGTTCAGGTTCTTCCCCAAAGCCAAGGTGGCTTCCATGGCATCATGAGTTTCACCCAACTCATCTTGGAAGGCTTCAACCCATCTGGGAAGAAGACACAGCCACCGCACTGGTTTTGTATCTTCAAGAGATGCTTGGTGCCCTCGAGCCTCTCCTCAGCCTTTTCAGGGCCACATGCTCATGGTCAAAATAGAAGCCCAGAGAGCAGTTGGTGTGGGAGGCCGACAGATGCCGGCTGGTCCGGCGGTTGGTGGCAGCCTCCACCTCGTGGAATAATTCTGACGAATGTGAGAGCTCATGGTTCTTTGGCAATAAGGAATTAAGGTAAAAAAAAAAAAAAATGGTGTCAGCTTGGTCTCAGAGACTGAGGATGGCCAAGGCGGTTCCGAAGGTGGTGACTGGAAAAAGAGGTTGGGGTGATCCGAGGCTGCGAGAAGGGTTGTACCTTGGCTTGTTCCATCAAATGCTGCTGAGACAAGAGACAGATCCAGGGGATATAAAAAGTCTAGACAAATACCATATGATCTCACCTACTAGTGGAACCTAATCGTTGAAACAAACAAGCACGCAAAAAATAACCAGAGACATTGAAGTATAGAACATACTGACAGTGACCA
The DNA here is from genome assembly GCA_004026765.1 of Micronycteris hirsuta. NCBI lineage: Eukaryota > Metazoa > Chordata > Mammalia > Chiroptera > Phyllostomidae > Micronycteris > Micronycteris hirsuta. The sequence continues at coordinate 14,237 of PVJI01005314.1, read as the reverse complement.
GAGGGGAGGTGGGAGGGAGAAAACGGGAGAAAGAAGGGGGATTGTTGTCAAGGATGTTATATAAAGGACACATGGAGAAAGCCAAAGAGGGGGTAGGATTGAGGGTTGGAGGTGGGCATGGGTGGGGCAGGGAAAGGTGGGTGGGGAGTGGAGACAACTGTGCTTGAACAACAATTAAAAAAAGTCTGTCTATGCTTTTTGCATGGGCTGCAATCTTCTCAGCTGGGTACCTAGTGATGTTTTATAGAGGTTTATTATCAAGCACCCCGTTCTAGGCACGAAGAGGCAAAAGTTATAAGGTGTTTGAGAATCTAACAGGGTCCAATGCTTTAAGACTGGTTTTGAAGAGAGGGTGTTCAGATGTGAGCAATGCTTTTCACTATTAGATTATACTAGATAATGAATGGATGGAAGGAATAAAAGGCAAATACAAACTTTTTCTTTGTAAGCTGTTTTGAGACTGATTTCATCTTTATAGCTGGTTGGAAAACTTTAAAGCTATCTTGAATGAGAATTTTAAGAGTAGTTTAAGTAAAAACTTCCAAAATATAAGGATCAGTTTTATGTATAAGGAATCATTTAGCCTTAGGTATGGCAGTTACAATTTTTACAATCATGGGCAAGTGCATGAACTTGGTGCCATAGACAGCTTTGGCATATAGGGTGTATTTCACTTTGAAGTTTGTAATTATAAACTTAAAATGTTCAAATAAAGAAATGAAAACTCCAATTCTTTAGTGACTATCCTAGTTAAAATAGACACGTGTAAAACGTACACACTTACTTGTGTTTGTAAAATTTTATCAAACTGTGAGCGAGGGTGTTTGTTAAGAATCTGGTTGTGTAATGGATTTGCTAAACAGGATGTTAAAGCACTACCAGAAATTTTACAAATGCTCAACATATCAGGAATCAAAGAGATGTTCAACTCAAAGTTTTGGCTTGCTCAAAAATACTTTCTGATGTTGTACTGGTGTTCTTTCTCACCCCTTCCCACCCCACACAAATACTTCTTATTGATGTGCCTAAGTTTAAGAGAGATTTCAAAATATCTTGTAAGAACTTACCCTTAACTACACTCATGCACTTTAAAGTGTTACTCCCCAGTTGATATCACAAGTGTTTTTCATGTCATTAGAAAAGTTGATTTTTCATATACTCTGGATAAATGTTGGCAGAAAAACTTTGTGTTTGCCAAATGTTTAAACACACAATTAAATCGCAGTTCACATTGCTTCTCGGAATGTCTCAAATTTTTACATCACATATTCCTTGGCTTATAAATGTTGGTATGAGTTTTTTACACAACCAAACTCAGCATACTTACACTGGTTATAGCAGTTTTACATTTTGAGTGTGTGTCTCACACTCTAAAAACAATGATATAGTTTTTTTAGTTCTAATTCATTGTTGTTCCTAGTATTCACAGACTTCAACTTTTTAGTTATTAGCTCTTATTTTGATTTAAACATATTCTTTCACTAAAATTTTACATATTAGTTCGTTTGTATTAATGCAAAGAATGACATCTTTTTCTTTCTCTTCTCCGGTGAGAGATCGGCACATACATTTTACTTTAATCTTAAAACTCAAAAATTTTCTCTTTGTCTTTTCTTCAGTAATTAAATTCTGCCAGAAGAGATTAAATATGCCTTATTTATATTAGCATATAAATTAATAATGATTCACACAATTATTTCACATATAATAGAAAAAAGGTGTTCCATGAATTTACCAATCCAGTTGGACCCTGCTTGTAACTCAGAGCTGATAACTGTATTTCTAAAGGTCCTCCTCTCATGTGTATAAGCTAAATTTAAATCTACCCTAGAATATAAGGAAAATAAAGGATGGTGAATATTTGCTAAAAAAGCAGACAATCTGAAAGGATTAAAATGCTTTAATCAGACAGAAAAAAAAGGCTTTGGCCACTTGATTAGGGCTGATTTCCACCATCTGCTTATACTTACTGAGGATCTAGCCCTGACTGAACACTAATTTGTGCACTTCCTAGAAATTGAAATCTCTCAGCAAGCAAATTAACAAGAGCAGGGATTCGGCAATAATGGAGCTCCTCGGCTTTTGTGTCCCTCTGACAGATGGACGGGGTGTGCTCGAATTGAATTCAGCTTTAATTGCATTGTGCCATTTAAAATTTTATCTGCTCCACAGATTTTGTTTACAGGTTTCAGGATTCCAAACCTTTGGAAGACTTTTTTTTTTTTTTGGTTTTTTTTTCCCCCCCAGTACTGAGAAAGATAAAGAACATTGTAATTCTGTGTGACTGGGAGGTGTTCATTACAACTCTTTGCCCTGAAGGGTGGCGCATAAGAAAAGGAATTATGTTTTCTTTTTTTTTTTTTTTAGAAGTCTGGGGCAAATGGGAAACAATTCAAACTTTGCATATGCTCAAATATTGACAGCTCATAAATAAAAGTAATCAGAAATGCTCGGTATTTCATATCTAAATAAGAAAGCAATTTGGCTTGTTTCAATTAAAGCATTTCAAACTTTGCCTCTTATCAGTCTATCACTTAGAACTGCACACTCCTGAATTCTAGAGATAAACTTTTTTATAAATGAATCATGATATTTTAAAATTACTTTTAGTTTCTGCTTGATTGACAGTCTTCAGATAGAACTGACTTATATGAACTGTTCTTTTGAGCAGAGGTATGAAATACTAAATCATTTAGGCATGTCCTAAACATTCCTGTGAATCTACGCTGAAGATGCATTTGTTACAAAATTGCTTGTCAATCTACAAGCATTTCCTCATAAATCTATGGCTTAGTAGGTACTAAACTCTGACATTTCTGGTGGCAAACAGAGGTCCTGAAAGCTTGAATATACCATCATAAGATTTGATTTGCACCCTATTTATGTGAAGATTGAAGACGTTCGGCTATTGAGCACCTTGCCAGGAATGACTGGATTTGCTTCACACAACGCAGATGGTTCAGCCCGGGGAAGTTGGGGGTGGGGGCAGGGCTGCGTGGTAAAGAAGGGGTGGGGTTCTCCAAGGTCTAGAAAATGCTACTGTGTGCTTCTCCAAAAGTTACATGTGTATAAAGAGCATGGAAAAAACTTCTTAACATACTGTATCTACTTTAAAATACATAATTTCCACTTGCTATATTCAGTGGTATCCCGTCATTCCTCTCCACTTGAGAGGAACTTGTAAACGGGACGTGAGGGATGTGCAACGTTTCCTTGGACGTTGTGGACAAATGCGCAGTGTACATTTTTTTAGTGTGACACAGATCCCCTTTTGAATGGGGCTTTTTAAATGATTAATAATTGAAATGATTAAAGAGTACTTCAGATTAGCTGCTAAACTCTACCGAAATACCATGTAGTTTTTTTTGGATAATGAAATTTCATTCTAGGAAACAGGCTTACATTTGATCAAAATGGATCATTTAAATGCTTTTTAGAGGTCTTACCTAAATGAGGACTCCATATCCTGGTTAAGTAATCAAATGTAGGTATTGCAGAGAACATCTGTTTTATAAAGTTAAAAAAAATCTCTCTTGATAATTCTTCACTTGTGCCTTCTTTATAGACAGTTAGGAGAAAAGTTGTCCTATTGTAAAGGAGCAGATGTTATCATTACTAAATAGATAGCTCAAAAATCAAGACGATGCTGTTCTAAAATTTTTAGCTATTAATGTTTTGAAATCAGGGCTTCCTCACTGAAACCAGCAGGGAGAAAAAGAGCTGATCTATACAGTACACTTGCTTCCTCTTGTGTTGCCCTCTTGTGCTTGTCCAATTGTGCTTATTTTCTTCTGGGTAGCCTCTGCTGTGCCGCATTAGATTTTTCCAGCTGCCCATTCCCCTTAGCTTCCTAGTTGCTCTTGGAAGCACCTGTGCTTTATTGTAGTTGCTTTCTCAGATATTTTTCATAGAAAAGATTGAATTTGCTTATAATCATAGTATGTGAGAGCAGCATGGATCCTTAGAGGCAATCTAGTCTAAGTTATTTGTTTCACAGATGAGGAATCTAAAACTCAAAAAGTTAAAGCGACTCACTCAAGCTACCCTTTGAGCTATCGGAAAGGTGAGAATTAGGGTGCCCTCTCACGAATCCCTTATTAGTGAAATTTACAGAAGCACCAAAGACCTCATGGCTCTGAACCCCTACCCTTAATATCTATTAGTGCAATATTCACCATGAACAGAAATAGAAAAATCTTCATAAACTGGACACTCATAAAAATGAATAGATATATACACACATAAAACACAGGTATGATTAAGATTTTTTACACCAGAAAATGCAAAAATAATGATTTCTCAACACCAATACTCAATGCTTACTTCATTTATAAGTCATTTATATATATATATATATATATATATATATATATATATGTCCTTCCAATGTCTATTCTGCACTTAGGGTATAAGCGATAAGTGCAAATTCATAAGCTTCAAATTTTGGCAGTCTTCAAAATCACGTGGCCAAATTTGAACCACTTTTACTTAATTGGGGATTCCATCATAGAGGTGCCAATTAGGATGCCGAAAAACCTCATGTTCTCTTCTTGCCAACACAGTGGTTGAAAGCCGGTGTGTGAGATCTGTCTCGAGTTTATAGTCTGCTACAACAATGTCATTGCCCCATGTGGCAAATGGTGTAAGCTATTGTAAAACTGTTTGTCTATGTGATTAAGACATTGCTGCAGTGTGCAGCACCAGCCAATTACTTTTTTAATTTAATTATGGCAGAAAAAAGGAATAGCATAATAGAAATTCTTGTCATAGGGAATATGTAAAATGTAAATTGAAGAGCCATGAAAATTTCATGCATTGGCAGCCTGATTTGTTTTTATTTTCAACTTGTTATAAAGACAGCGTTTATTCAATGCCATAAAATAAGACATAGCAGCATTTAGTAATTACTTAGTTCTACATCAAAATAATTATATACCGTATGCACTTATGATCCCCTCTGCTGTGTATGAATGTAAAAATAAACACTTCGGGGCTGTATCAGTTTTTACTTTTAGACAGTGTAAATAAAGCTGAATCTTCAACTTTCCAATGAAAACTGATAACCTTGGGCATTCAAGCCTTTTATAAAGAAAGGGGGAAAACTTTAGCTTGCCTCAAAACAGGTTGTGTCTCTGGAATGCTTCTGGGACTAAAGAGATCAATTAAGTGTGTATAAACAAACAGTTGGAAAAAAGCTACTAAAACAACAGAGGAGAGAGCTCTCTATTGGGCTCCAGGGGCCTGGGGGAGCGAAGTTTCATTAACTGGATCTGAAGTCCTATGGCCTTCTATAAACAGGCATTAATTAAAGAATGTAAAAAATAAAGTTTCAGACCTTGCAATATGTTAATGATCGTATGATTCAGGGCCCGGGAAGGAGAAGAGCAGCAGAGGTCATAAAATAAGCATGAAGCATTTAATATGAGTGCTTGGCAGGGATTTCTGCAAATTAGTTGGTTATTTGCTGGTCCAAAGCAAATTAAGGTGATTTTGCTTCACTTGCTAATTTTTTATGTGCATGCTTGGCAAAATGTTTTTCACAAATGGATGAAGGTTATTGTTAATGGCATAATGAGAAATATTAACATATTTAAATAAACCCCCAAATTCTGAAACACAGCACAAGCATGCAGTTTGTATTTAACACAGATGCTGAAATTTTATGAGGTCCTGAAGATGACTTTAGAAGAAATTATGAAAAATATCCAAGTCAGTGTCTAGCATTATGAATGCACCTTAAGAACTTTTTCATATGTTTGCCTGTGTGTTTTTAAATAAAAGTTATAGGCAATGGATGTGCCTATAACAGCACCTTTTTAAAAATCAACTTTCTTAGTTTATTTGCTTGATAATGGAGAGGTGAAAAATAAAACAGATGAAAGTCCAATTCCTGAGTAAGATACTAAATTTAAGGGTGACTTTCAGAAAGGTGACATTTGTGAAATTTTGGCTTTAGTGACATATAATCTACTTTCTTTCTTTACTTCTCCACCAATTTTTATTTTAATTTTGATGGGGGTAAATTATTTTGTGCGTATGTATTCTGATTGGTTCCCCTTAAAGGTGAGATGATAACCCAAAGTGGAGTTTAAAAACTGGGGCAACTTCTCTGAGAAACTCTTTTGAAATTACAGTGAAACAGTTCTGCCACTTTAATTATCACGAAGTTGCACCGAAGTACCGGATTTGGCAACAGATCCTTACATAGAAGGTGGTGCTGGATTAGGATGCTGCTATTGACATTGTTCTGTTACAGCAATTTTAGACGGACAAATTGCAGTTGAGAAAATTTCATGACTCGGTAAAATGAGCAATGATGACATCTGTGGATGCGGGTCTGTTCATATCTTTGCGGAGCCTTTAGGGAAATAAATATCTCGGAACATTCGGTGAAGTGAAGCTCACTCAATAAATCAACCTGACACAATAACACTTCTGGCACATGAGCCCTACTTCTCCCCAGCAACACCTACCCCTCTGTGCTCCTGTGCTACCAAATGGTGTCTCCCCATAGGCCCCTAAATCAAATCAGAGCATACAAATACAGTGAGAATTTATTGGGAATTGGTTTTGTTCGGCAAAAACATTACTTATTAGATGAACTGAAATGATAATAAATTTTGACCCTTTAAGGACTGAGCCAGTTCGGGAGATGTGTTGGTGGGTAGGAGGCATCTACAATTATCTGAAGAATATCATCTTACATCAAGGTGTTTTAAGTTTTGTTAGGATTAAATTTCTAATTTTCAGCTTAATTATTTGCCTTCCCATGATATTTACCCCCTCAGAGTACCACATTTTTCTTTTTGAAAAAAATCCTTCAGGGTGAAAGTGGGATGTTTGTTAGTACTATTTAAAGTTAGAAAAAAAAGGTAACGTGTATGTGAATGCGTGTGTAGGAAGCAACCTGATACAAGATCAGCATGAGGTCACTCAGTACTGACAATGCACACCTAAAGATTTCTACCATGATTCCTAGAAAGATTATATCTGAGGCAACAAAGTGAGAAAAAGAAATGTTCTTTTATTTTCTAAGGGGAAAATAATGTTCTTTTTTTTTCTAAGAGGAAAAAATGGTTTTTATTTTCACGTGAAATTTATTTTACCAGAGATAGTGGTTAACAGAGAGGATTAATAGGAGAAACAATTCCCTGTGTGTAAATACCCTTGGGTACACTTGGGCAAATAAAATATTTTCCACAAGGCAAAGTTTAATGGTGAATTTTGTAATTGAATATGCTTATGCGAACTGCCCAGCTTCAATTTAGCACAATGTATTACTTGTTCTCTACACTAAATGTATGATATGTCTCTTTCTGGTTTTTTTCTTTATGTGATTTCCTAATTAGTCATAGTTTTTATAATTAGTTTGAATTATATTATTTCCTGTGTGTTACCTGCTAAGCGAGTCACTTTTTACAATAAGTGTGCCTTAGGAGATGCTGTGTATCTTTCTGGAAGGAATGTTTGTAACCTTCAATCATTAAACTGAAACGTTATGGCAACTCCAGTGAGAATTACTGATACTGAAAATGTGTAATACTTCAAAAGTTTTTCCACAAGTTAGATTTGTACTAGTGATAGTATAACGTACCATGTGTTGTTAAAAGGAAAATAAAAAGTAAATAAGAATTTTACAAGAGCCATGGATAGTTTTACCTGGTTATAATTTTGATCTGTAAAGCATAATTTTCTGCAAACAAGCTTAAGTTATATTCTTTAGTTTTTGACTCTGTTCTAGTACAAAAGGGCAAGTAACAATACTTGAACTTCTTTTGCCTGAAAAAAGTAACAATATCCAATAAATGGAAGCCATTTTGCAGTCACTTACAGAATTAGGAAAGTCAAGGACCCTAACATCTGAAAGCGAAAGGGGTTTTCCTAAGGTTGTCTTGTCCAATAGTGTCCGCCATTCCGGAAAAAGAGTTGCTTTCTCCTGTCTTAAAGCTCCTGTAGACACAAAAGTCTACAGCCTTGTTTGGAATGTTCATGCCTCAGATACCTTTAAGAAATAGTTTCTTGATGTCTAGCCTAATCTCTTCTTACTACAAAATACTCATTCTAATAACAGGCCATCACAGAAGCACCTATTCCATGCCAGTCACTGTGCAAAGCTGGGTGCATGCATTTCTTAATTTAGTCTTTCTAACAGTCCTGTAGGACAGACATTATAGATTCCATGCTGTAAAACTGAAGTTTGGAGAGGTTACGTATAAGCCGTGGAAGGCCAGGAATGAGTATTTGGCTGATTCTTAAATCTGATTTGTTTTGGTTTTTGTTTTTTCTCAGTAGCACATACTGTCTGGGACCATTTATTGCCCTATGCCAGGCATTATGCTCAGTTCACATAAGAGGTGAATGATATGATTTCCTCCATCCATTTGGAGGAGTCTGACTCTGAATAAATGATTTCAGTGTAATGCGAGATTGCTGTAGAATCATAAACAAAGAGGTACCAGCTCTGCCTTGGAGAGATGGCAGGGCTTCCAGAGGAGCTGGGAGCTGAACTAGGCCATGATGTAAAAGAAAAAGGCAAAAAAGAGCAAGGACTCAAGAAAACAAACATGGTGCAATGTGGGAATATCAGGAAGCCTTGTAAGTGAATTGCATAGGATTTAAGAGAAGCACTAAGAAATGAGATTGTTAAGCTGGAAATGTGAATTTTCTTCTATCTTTAGAGCATTCTTTAAGTACTTCAGGCCCAATTAGTGTCATGTCTTTAGCTTAAAAAGCCTCATTCTTTTATGTTCTGATCATTTTTCTTGGTAAGTGGAGAAGCCAGTCTAGCTAGACATGTGCTTCTAAGTAAGAAATAGGCTTTGCTAGGCAGAGTGTGATATTATCTCTTTTCATATTCTTTATTTATACTACTCAGTAAAACAAAAAAAAACATAATAATTAACTGGGAATTCAAAGAATGTTTTGATTCAATAAAATTTCCTTTAACCATTTATGGTTATGGTTTTAAAACAGTACATTATAAATATGTTATTTGCTAGCAAGGTTTGAAATATGGTTGGGATTACCTGGGGAAAAAAGTCCTTGAATCTTTCAAAATGAGGTTCCTCTTTAAGGGGGATTATGTTTTTTTGTTTGCTTGTTTGTTTGTTTTCTGTTTCTCTTTTTTAGTGAAAATGATGGGAAACCAAGATTTTTATACTTAAATGTCAATTGAAGAGTTTGAAAATTAGTAAAAGGAATTATGCTTGTACTTACCTTTTAAAAGTCGTTTTCCATTTAAAGGGAATTAGCCGGTAAGTGAATTTATGCAAGATGACAGAACAACTTGATACAGGAAAACCATGTCAACTGGCCATTCTTGGTCAGTCCTGACCCTTGCAAGACCCCCTTTTGTGGAATTCCGTAAAGTGTGCAGTTGAGAAAGTGGTGTAGGAGCAGTGAGTTGAAGGCGTGGGGGAATCCAGGTCACCGGACCCCTGGCTGTACTGGCCATCTCGTTCAGGGTCTGTCTTCTAACCTATATGACGGCAGACATCAAGCACGGGCTTGGGTGCCTGGGCTCACGTCCTGCCTTTGCCACTCACTAGCTCTGGGACTTGGGGAGAGTTAATTTAGCTTCTCTCATCTTTCGTGTGTTTATCGGTTAAAAAAGAGTGGGTAATAATTAGATCTACCTCACAAATTATGGAAACACTGAGTTATGGTATACAAAGTACTTAGCAAAAAGCCTGCCTCTTAATAAGGTATCACATACATTAAAAATTATTATTAATGGACATGAAGAGGTTTTAAGACCAGTAGGATGATCTGTGTTCCCATTTTACCTCCTCTGCTCATTAGCCGTGTGTGCTAGGTGTGACCTTGGTCAAGTTACTTAAACTTTCTGAATCTCAGTTCTCTCATTTAAAAAGAGATCTCATGGGACTGAGAAGTAAATTATATAAATGCTAGATGGTTATTTTGGTTCCCTTTTGCCTTTTAGTCAAGAACAAGGAATCCAGATAAGCATGGGATTTGGATGGAGGGAGGCTCAGATGGAAAGCTTCTGTTTTTAGGAGTCTTTGGGCCCAAAGCTAATTCAGGTCCTCTTTCCATTTTAAAAGGCTTGGAAGAGTCTTCTGTCCCTTCTTTTTTCTTAAATCTTAACGATTTAGTTAGCCAGCTTATCAATGAAAGTGATAGAAGTTTGGTTTTTCAATAAATGTGTTCTAATATCATCCTTCTAAAGAATTTAACTTAACAATAACTGAGAATTCTGGACATTTAAATACATTGTCAACCAGTTTTAATCTTGATTCCATTTTCTGCTTAACTGTAACATGATTGGAACAAATTTTTCAGTGTTTGCATAGAACCCTCACCATTTCAGTTAATCTTTACAAAAATGTTTGTTTTTTCTTAATACGTTTGATGTTTCCTTAATGGAAGGTAACTACCGCAAAGACAAAGAGATTTTCCAACAGAAGGGCCTTTAGAGTAACATTGTAAGGAATATGGCCTTTTGTAGCTTTCCGATCATTCCATTTTGTTCTGCTTACTTCTCCCTTTAATTTTGTTCTCTTTGTTATGAAAGTCATGAAAAATGAATGCTAGTTCTTGTAGCTCTAGCTACCTGATATTAGTATTTCTTCCCTGATGAACATGACATTTAACACTGTGACCTAAGAACTTAGTGTCTCAAAAATAATGTGAGGGCTAGATGTGGCAGAATGATGGCTAGCCACCCCTAGCAGTATATGCCTCATTGTAGCGACGTGCTCACAGTTTTTCACTTAAGGGAGGGTGGCATTGGGCGTAAGATGACTGTTGGTTGAAATATATCAATGTCTGACTAGGCTGAATCTCAATCAACTTCTCAATTTAAAAATTTTACCAGGTGGGTCTGTAACTTTATTTGATTAACATGTATTTTATATAAAATATTTTCAGAATTTATTCTTTAATATCGAAATAAAAGTATCCTTCATCTTTAAAGAAACAGAAAATAATTAGTCACCATCTTTGGAATAATGTAAAAGTTGATTGATTGATAATCATTGATTTTTCTCTTTTCTCACTGCCTAGATTTCGGGTTTGTGTCTATGTGTTTGTGTGTGTATCTTTACCAAACATTTATTTTAGAAGCTATATTTCCTTTAAATCAACAACAATCTTTGTACTTCTTTTTTCTTTTCTTGGCTGTTTTTAAAAAGATTGTATTTATTTATTTTTAGACAGAAGGAAAGGGAGGGAGAAAAAGAGGGCAAAAACCATCAATGTGTGGTTGCTTCTCACATGGCCAACACTGGAGACCTGGCCTGCAACCCAGGCATGTGTCCCGACTGGGAATTGAACCGGCGACCCTTTGGTTCGCAGCCCATGCTCAATCCACTGAGCTACACCAGCCAGGACCCTCTTTTTTCTTAACTATTTTTATCTGCCTTGACTTTTGGAAACCAGAACTGAACATACTATGTCGCTTAATCGGGGAAATTCACTGGGCATATAATTTACAGTAAATTGCATGGTGCTGGGTTGTACGTGGAATGTGAAGAACTGTTAAAGTGGCCCCAATAGTAGAATCTGGTAAGGCAGCAAGATCTACAGAGTAAGACGCTACGTGTAAAACTGAAAGGAAGAAATAGCAGAGAAGTTACAAAAGCAGACACAATCATGTGCCAAGTGGATGATACAGTTGAAGAGTGTTACTGGATGGAGGAGAGGGCAAGCTCTCCACCAGTTGAGGGGGTTCTGGAAGAAGGTGGGGCTGGCTGGAGCTGGGCTTTGCAGTCCTGTCTTAGACTTGGTTGTTGAATGTATGAAATAAACAAACTGTTCTGTAGCTATCTGCTTCCCTGTATACTTAAGCTTTGGTTGGGCAATGATCATTTTGACAGAATGGTATTGCTCACCAAAATATTTATAAACCATTTAAATTTGAATTCATTTGGAAGGCTATTACTTTAAGGAATAGTTTCACACTGTTATTGTATAATAAATTATCCAGAAAATAGTGCTTCAGCATTAGCATAAGGCGATAACATGCATTCATCTGATGTAAGCCATTGTTAAATGTCCAAAAGAGCAAATGGGTTATATTAAGACAACTTATTGTAAAAGCAAGTGTACATGACATGCTTTTATGTACAGGCATCTAGTGTCAGCCCTGAAGAACAACCTAGATGAGACTGAAAGGTGTTTACTAATATGCTCCAGCATTTTTGGCCCATTATATATTAACACATCTATATATGCTATATTTTGGTGATCTGGAAGTCATTGTCATGCCAGGTTTCAGTTATTTGGTTTTTGGTTATTTTTAGGCAAAATAATGAGTCATTTGAAGACCTAATAATATAAGTTTTGTCTGGCAGATCCTGTGTTCATAGGTTGTTGATGCAGATCATTTAGCCTACACTTCAATTACCAGGGGCTCTCTGAAGTGTTTTGTAAATTTAGAGATAGTTGCTTTGATCTGGCCATAGAATAAAACAAGAACACCTAACTAAATAGCAACTAAATATAGCCTTTCATCTTCTCTTCAAAGCAAGAAATAAAAATAATCATTGCAAAGTAATGCCTTTCTTTTTTCTTAGATTTTGACTCTCCTGATCACCTGAAAGTTACTAACGTTAGTTTGACTTGCAAAGCCAATAATTGTAGAACTTCCATGGAAGAGAGACTGAGTCAAATGAAATACATTATTCAATTACACTTCTTGGTAGCTTTCATTATAATCCTTTTATTCTCACAATCTTTAACTCTTAGTTTTTGCTTTTAGCTTTAGATACCATATAATAAAGAAAAGAAGATCTTCCTTAAGTACAGCATCCTAGTCATCAAACATTTATTAAGCCATTACATCCATGCATTAAGCCAAATGTCAGAGTAAACCTGTAAATCAAGTCTGCAAAAGAGTTATCTTGACTCCTCTTTTTCTCTTTGAACTTCAGATTCATGATTTTTGGCCCATAGGAGGCATTTTAGAATTGATCCCATTGGTTTTCATGGGATATTTAGAGAAGCTTCAGTGAAAAACTTTCATGCTTTAAGCAAATCTATGCAGTGAAATTGCTAAAAGGCATATATAGGTTCAACTAGAGCATTCATTTGTTTTTCTTTTGCACTGTAAGAAAAAAAAATGTCTGTTTCAAATCCTATTTGTCCCTTATCTCTGTTTGTTCAGTTGTTTTTAATATCACATACTGAAAGAATTTCAATAGCAGTTTCGCCATGAAGTCATTTGTTATCCTTCAGCGGGCTTTTGCCTACTGAATTGTAAAGCAGTTCTGACTATTTGCATCCTCCAGATGGAGCGGCATATAAACACTCCCAGATATTTCTGGTAAGTATGAAAAAAATATCTTATTTGTCCTTTCTGTGAATAAATAAGAGAATGTCAAATTTTATAGACTAATAAATTTGTATGCTGGCAGTGACATTGAATCTCTCATGGCCTACAATGTCATAGACCCTGAGAAACACAATTTTTTTTTGTTTCAAATGAATACTAAGTCAAATAGAAGCTCAATAAAAAGCCAGAATTTGATTGCATTGTTTATATCTGCCCAATATTCTAATTCAGTTGCAATTTGCCATGAGGAAATGGAATTTACATGTTTCTCAGGTTTATTGCACACCAATCACTCACATACATATGCTTCTGTATGTGAGAGACAACTCAACTAATGGGTTAAAGTCCTTTGGCATTAGGCTGCCCCAGCTTTTCCAGTTCCCCCCAATTTAATGCTAATTTTTATAATATACTCTTAGAGTTGTGAAAACAGAGTAGGAAAAGGCACCATAAATATCTTAATTTTTACATATCAAACTTTTGATATGTATGTAAATGTTGACTTATGCACACATGTGATTGACTCAGAAATAGTATTCTACATAGGATAAATCGAACTGTATCAGTTTAAACAAACATTTATGTATGCACTTTTCCAACTTAAGATTAAATTTGTTACTTATGTTTAAATGGATTTGTGTATAATGCTGGGTATCTAATCTTTATATTCAGTTAAATAATGAGCCTCTGCAATATCCACAGTGATTGACAGTTCAATATTTGCACTTGCCGGTTTCCATATTACACTTTTTAGTTTTTTTTCCTAAATTAAGTGCATTGAGCTCAAAACAGAATAGCATCATATATTTTACAAAGTAAACATGATTAAATAATTTTACAGATTAGGAAAACAGTATGGAACTTCCTCAGAAAAATGAAAATGGAACTGCCTTTCGACCCAGCAATTCCACTACTGGGATTATACCTTAAGAATCCTGAAAAA